>WSXT02031082.1:0-13722 GCA_011762715.2 Neuroterus valhalla | reverse complement strand
TCAACAAATACTTCAAACGTTTTTTACAATAAATGCAATAGTTTTAGTTTTTATTCTAACATATTTTATAATTCTGATAGCAGCTATGAGTTACTATTGAAATTAGTAAAGATTATTAGAATATGATTTTTGCCCCTCATTGCAAAGTTCAGATAGTAGAATCTAAGGTGATTTTTAACAAAAAATACTAACCAAGGTTTCTCAGTGTATTTAGAATGAAACGCAAAAATAGTGTTTTTACAAAAATATTGTAGCAATGTGACACAAAACATAGCCACGAGCACAAACATGTTTAAAAACACACGTCGGATACGCTCGGCTGCGCTCGGTCCATGGCTTGATGGCTTCTGTTAAATCAGTTAGTAATTTTTGGAACCAATTTTAATAATTGGTATTAACCCCATTACAAAAAGTATCGAATGATTTTTGGTATAAAGTTTCTAAGTGCAGTTAGTTCCCAACTCGACTCAGCGGACAAAATGTGAAACTGTGGCGCTGATCGCATTTCGGCAAGTTTGCCCAAATCTTTGGTTTGACTTTACAGTGTTAAATCAACAAAAATGGTTACGTCAGTAGTACATAGTTTGACATTTTATTGGATTTATTCACGTGAAATTTTTATTATGTTGGTTATATGTATTAAACAGTGATCTGTGATCAAAGTGTATTGCGCAAATAGTGTATTTATCATAATATGTTACAATAATCAAAAGTGTGAACTATAGGAGGTCATCGTTGTGTTGTATCAAATCGCAAATCGAATTACAAACAGAAGGTCGAAAAAGCAAGGAATTCAGATACTCAGGGTGGCGACTCGACCGGGAAATCGCAGATGACCGTGAATTTTATTGTCCGGAAAACTAGGAAACGAGTAAGAATTCAATTTAATAAACCAGGAAGTTACTTGACTCAACCCAGAAAATTCAGAGTTTTACCGTAAAAATACGAATCATCTTTTTACAAATTAAAAAGAGATTCTATCATACCATTGAAAGTATGTACATTCCGTCAGGCTGATTCTGAAACTTTTTGAATATTTCTATACTTTATAAGGAACAGAATTTTTATTTTTTTCCCATTTTAATGAAAAAATTTTTTCCAAATTTTTTGCTCTGTGAGTTTCCTGAACTAACTTAAGTTTGATAAATGAATTGATGAGAGCTCAAGCATACGAAAGAATTGCCTTCTCTATTTTTCCAGAAAAAAATTACTTAACACGTTTTATTTGCATTCTTCTCATTTATATGACTTGGACCAGGTAATTTAAAAAAATTATTATTGTTTTCACTCAAGAGCAGGGAGTTTCAGGAAAAAAATATATAATTCCACTTGGAACATGGAGTGTTTTACATGGAACGGAAACTTTTTAAACTAATTATGATTCGGATTTAAAAGAGAGGAATTTTAAAACTCGCCCTTACAATTTTACATTCCTCGTAATTCGAAAGTCCCTTCTTCCTAGTTTTATATGAAGAAAGTACTTCAAGCAGTTTTTGGAGTAGAAGTAGTATTTCGAAGAAGAAATATTTTTGAAATGTAATAGAGAACTTATTTACATTTTTCATTGCGAATTTATCCTTTCTCCGTCGGAAAATCAACTACTTGGTTAAATCTTAATCTTTTCAATCTTTTTAATTCCTTTAATAATTAATTAATTTAATTAATCTTTTTTTGGTGAAAATTTGAGTATTTATTTGGACATTGATTGGAAAAAAATTTTACTTTTTCTCTAAGAATTTATATACTTTGGAGGAAATTCGTCTTTTCTCAAAAATAACTCTTAATGGTTAAAAATTATTCTTTTTCGCATAAAATACATCTATTCCACTTTAAGATTCATCATTTTACCTGCAAATTCATCAGTAGGGTAGAAAATTAACTTCATCAACTGCAAATTCAACAAGTTGAATGGAAATTCGTCTTTTTGAATTGAAAATTCAGTTGTATTTTTTGGTTGAAAAGTGATATCTAGTCAAAATTTTAACTATCTCAATTGCAAGTTCGTCTTTCTGATTTGAAATTCAACTACTGAAATTAAAAATTAACCATTTGTTTTTTCAACTCTTTCAGTTGAAGATTCTTTGCTTTTGTAAAAAAACTCTCTCGTTTGATTTGAAATCGGTTTTTCAAACTATAAAAGTTACTGCTCCATTCTTGGTTGAAAAAAATTATTTTTTCAATTCGAGATTCAACTATTTTGTTAAACATTGTATTATTTGGTAGAGAATTGATCTCTTCATTTGAAAATTAATCTTCTCGTTTAAATATCCACACCCTTGGTTGAGAAATGAAGTGCTCCATTTAATTTTCTATTATTTTAGTTGAAAATTCATCTTCCTGGTTTGAAATTAAACTGTTCCAGTTGAAGATTCATAATGCTGTTTGGAAATTTATCGTGTTGGTTGAAAAATCAGTTATCTTGTTTGAAATAATTTTTTTTCTGTTATCGTTGATTGATTTATGTCAATTGTCTGTTAAATTGTTCCAATTCTTGTAAAGAAATTATATGCTTCTGTGGAAAATTCGAATATTCTCTTCAAAATTATTTAATTTTGCAATGTTTGATCTGTTGTGTTAAAGAATGTTCAGAATGAACGTCATGAATTCAAATAAATGTTTGCGTTTTGCGACAAACATGAATATGTTATTTTTAGTAGACCGGGAAAATTAGGAAACTTTGCAGAGGAAAGCCGGGGAAAACTGGGAAATGAACGGAAATTTGAAATCGTGCGCCAAATTGCCACCCTGATCCTGATCTGGGAATCTCGAAAAAAGACAAAGATGAGGAAGAAAATAATTTTTTTACCGTTCCGAAAAATTGTGCTCGTTTGTGGCAAAAAGTAATAAATCGGGGAAATTTCGAAGTGGAACAGTTAATGAATTGCGATAGAATTAGAAGATATCGTTCGTTTCTTATTTGATATTCAAATCAAGAATTGGGCGAAAGGCGATTAGCGCCACGGTTGACATCCCTACCGCAGAAAAGTTGGGAACTATATTCATAATAATCGTGACAGCCTCTTGACTATGGTATTATCGAGCAGGAATACCATATTCCTGCACAGTTCTGCGGGAGCGGATATTCCAGTATGGTGAAATGTGCTGTTATAGTATATTGTCGCACGCTAATCTAACAGTAAAGGAAAGTGGCACTTTGCGCACACTTCACGGACACAGAACACCGCTGTTTTCCTGCACCGGAAACGCGGTTCCTTTAGCTCACGCCAGCTGGCTTCACTATCGCATTCCTTCTTCTCCACGCTGAATTCAATTCTCTCACTTACTTTTTCCACAAGTGGGAAATATAAAGTTTTTCCCACGGGCACGTTATCGATCGAGGAATCGATGAAATCGTTATATTTTAACGAGTTTTTAAAGTCGCATTTTTGTGCGGGTATCAGACAAAAAAAAGTACACTGCAACCTCAATCTCATTCCGGTTCCAGGCTTGGGTATCGACGGTCTTGGAATGAGATCGAGTGAGCTGAAACGTAAACAGTCAGGGCTGAATACACGCAAACAACTGACGCCAACTGAAGCGCAGTGGCGAAACTCTATGCTAGGATACTACTAGCCACTTTAAATGCACGGCACTGGCGGAGAATGGAGCGAGGAGTCTCGTCCACAAACGCATTTCGAGGAAGGTGCGAGTTCGGGTGGAATGAGATTGAGGTTGCAGTGTACTTTGTACCTCTTTCAGGTCAAAAGTTTGTGTAAGTTATTATAAATTGTTGAAATGATAAAAAATTGCTCATGAAATCAGGATGGAACTAAATATTCATTAACAAACTCATGAAATTGAGGAAATGATATCAGTTCTATTCAATGCTAGGAAAATATTTTGTTCGAACACTAGAAAGATATTTTACAAATTATGTAAACTTTTTACGAGTAATTACGATTTATGAATAAAAGTGATGATGAGCATCAATTTGGCTGAATTTTCACTTTTTCGGAACACGCTGGATTGCTAAGGTATCAAAGAAATTTTTTCGTCCTAAAACTGCAGTTCATCAAGTATAAAGTAACACCAATTGTAGATAGAAAATTATTATTCTATTTTTGAAAATGATGTCAAAAGCTTTCAATCTTGAATATGTTTTTTGTCTGTGCATTTTCCAAGACGCTGCGTTCGCACTTTTAGCCTTAGCCCTGAATAATACATGATATATTGAACTAACAAAAATTTCAGGTTCTCTAGAAATAAAAAACAAAAGTTAGAGAACATATTTTTGTATATTGGTAACTAGTACTAGAAATATAAGAACCTCCCTACAGTCGGAAATGCATACTACAGTGAGTGATTTATTAATTATATTCAAATCAGAAATATAAGTGTAATAAAGTAATTATTAACAGAAGTAGTCTTCACATTTAAGGAGATCACGGAATTTGTATTCAACGGCGGTAACTTTTTACATTAGGCAATAGTCGAAGGCTTTACAGAAACTCTGGAGGAAACCATTCTAATACTTTTTTGCTCAAACCAAAAGGAAAATTTAATAATAAAAAATTCCCACTTTTCATGCCTCTCCAACCTCTTCACTTTTTTTCCATTAATTTTTTCCTAATAATTGATTGACCACGTTTTTCTGTGCAAATGATCCCCCAAAACAGAAAATGTGATGTATCGAATGAAATTAATGACGCTTCCGACTGGAAATTTAAGTAAATTGGTATTTTTTGAAATTTCCCAATGGGTTCCATATCCGTAATACGATATCCACTTTTTAAAATTATTCCTATAGAGGAATATCTATGTAAACAAAGTTTTATGCCAACTTCTGGAATGACACAAATTTTCGAAATTATTCAAAATCTTAAAATTATCAGAGCTCATTTTGAAGGGTATATTCTGAACTTATACTTAAATCCTGCACATATTTTTTTATACAAATTATGATGAAATATTAGTCGTATAGCAACAAAAGGTCTACGAAGAATAATGTCCATTAATAATTTACTTTTCATGACATTATTTTTCCTCCCAAAGGTAAGGGTCAAATCAAGTTTTTAAACATGGGTAATTCTCGAAATACAGAAAACTTTTCGAATAAATAAATTTGTTTAGAAAATACATGAAAAATTGTATTTTGTGATTGATGCTGGATTCATTAACGTAAAGGAAAGAACTTCTGAAAGTATACACGTTGCAAATTTATCGTAAATAAAGGCTTGAAGAGCTTTTTGACGTCACGCTTTACCTTATCATCAATTTTTTTGCATTAAATGAATAAATCTTTGATTCTAGTTTAAAAATGAACGATTTTACGTTGAGACTCAATTCCTTCCTTTGTAAATATCACAATTTAATTCAATAAGATTATAAACAATTTTATAATAACGAATAATAGTAATTTTTGGATATTATACATTTTTTGCAGTCGTAACAACCGGATTAGATACAAAATAAACAATAATTGTTCTTAATTTTGTATCAACATAAATTTCCTAAATAATAAAAGTTTAACATTGACTGTTAAAAATTTTTTATGAAAAATATTAACTACATCTATGTAGCAAATGTTACTAGAGATTAAGCTTTTCAAGCTTCCTTTTACGACAGATTCTTTTCGGTCTTTCTGTGAATTCCACTTGATTATCTATATTTTATTTATTTGCTTTTTCAATAAGGTTTTTATCAATATTTTCAAGTCTTCCTCTTGCCGCCTCAGCTCTCCTTTCTCTTCCCAATCTTTTCTCTTCTTTTAAAAATTCTGCTGGTGAATTTGATTTTTGCTTTTACATATGGCGATTTTACTGTATATTTTCCTGTTAAAAACATAATTATACGTAGTAAAAAATGTTCGACTGATAAATAAACACTATTTCCATGAAAATATAAGGATATATATTTTCAAATTCGATTAAATTGATTAATAAACACCGTTTCCATGTTCAAAGTTTTCACAAAACACAATTTGCTCGAAAAATTCTAAATGTACACTTTCAATCAGACTTAAAAATAAGATTGCCACAAAACATGCATAATGATAAACGCTATTAATATCACTAAATGCAAGTAAATAAACAACAACTGTTAATGCAGCTTAAAGCTATATTAAATAATTCCCAAATGAGAAGAATATTCTTCCAGCTCTTATTATACAAATCATATTCTTTGTTTATTTCAGTGCTTTTATGCCTAAAACAAAATAATCTTTAAAAGAAAACTCCGTTTCCACAACTTTTTCGCAAAAGTTCTTCGGAGAGGCACAGTTCATTAATGTCGGGCCGCCCTGGCAAGCTGGAAGTAAGCTAGGTTACGTCGATGGAGGTTACGTCGATGGAAAACAACTCAAAAAGTGTTTCTTAAGTTTCAATGTAGAATAGATTGGAATATCCTTTTGCCATTCGTTTTTTCCCCCGTTTAATATATATTTTGATCTTTTATTCATTCAACTTTGTCACGAATATAGAATTATTTGTCAATTACGTCGATGAATACTAATAAAAATGCGCAAAGTTTTGGTAAACTTTTCTCCAATTTGTGGAGAATTTTCTAATTTTTACCCTCAAAGCTTGAAGGAAAGAGCAGTGAGAGGTTTTTTCTTCAATTCTACGCCAAAACTGGTCACAAAAAGTATTCCTAGTTGCCAAATGATCGCTGTTTATGTATCGATTGACAACAAAAATATTTCCGTGGACACTTATATTTGCGTGCATATGTTGTGAAATGTGTACTATGTTTTTTTTATCGATAAATAAATGATTTTTATTAATTTTCGAATAACTTTTTATAACAAAATCTTGTGATAACCGCTTCTGAGTATTTTTTTAATACTTCTGTGGCAAGAAAGTGATCCTAATTGTCTGAAAAGGTGATATTTATTTTTTTTCCAATAAACAAATGATTTAAATAATAATTGCCTACATTCAAATCTCGTTATAACCACCTTTGAGTAGTTTTTGAGTATTTTGTAGCAAGAAAGAAATTATAATTGTCTGGAAATGTGATACATATTTTTTATTAATGAACAAATATTTTTTTGTGAATATTTTCTACAAGAAAAATAAGTAATTGATTAGTTGAAAAATATTACATATGAAATATAATTCATGCTTGGGAAATAATTAATAAAGAAAGAACAAAAAGTGAAATATATCACTTTTTCAGACAATTATAATCACTTGTTTTCGCCACAATAGTACTCAAAAACTACTCAAAAGTGGTTGACACAAGATTTAGTTATGAACAATTATTAATAAAATTATTTGTTTATTGACAAAAAATATACATTACATTGCCTACCAATTATAATTGCTTTCTCGCTACGAAAATACTCAAAAACTACTCAAAAGTGGTTATAACAATATTTTGATGTTAACACTTGTTATTTAAATTATTTGTATATTGATGAAAGATATATATCACATTTCCAGACAATTATGATTACTTTCTTGACACAAAAGTACTAAAAAAATAGTCAGAAGCGTTTATAACAAGATTTTTTCAATAAACATTTATTTTACAATTATTTAAAATCATTGATTGATTGATTTACTTGTGACACAAACTTCGAAATATGGCCGTACTTCTACTTCTCGGTACATTCAGGTACGTCTATGCAGAAAGAGTGCACTTCTCAAGGTCATTATCTTCTGGCGTCATTCACGTAAACCTAACCTAGAACAATTATTTAGAAAAAAATGAAACCTTATTTTTTGCCCCTGAAAATAGGCAAAAACAGTCAACTTTGAGGGGTCATAACTCAGGACCTATTATAGATAGAACATTGTTTTTTGTTTGGAATCACAGAGAATTGAGTCTTCTACAAGTCACCTGCATGACACATACCTGTACAGTAATTGGATAGGAAGTTATAAAGTGGTTTTTGAGACTTAGCAGTTTTTCGCTGAAAATTCAAAAAATTGGGCCATTTTCAATGTACCGCGACTCAGAACCTATTAAAGATAGCGGATTATTTTCCTCACAAAATTTGCTCATAATTTAGTTTTCTTTCTTCCAACTGCTAGACATTTTGCTCTACAATACAATGGGAATCATCCGTCCACGCAAAAGCAAAATTTGGAAATTAAAAAAAAACCGGGTTCGCCCTCGTATTGGAAGTGACATTTTCAATACGTCAAATAGGACCCCTAAATAAAAATGTCTCACAAAAAAACTGAAAAAAGGAATTATTCGGGGATTTCACTCATTTTTCCGACAAAATGCCTGGACTATGGACACGTAGGTGCCCTCTCTGTGTAGGAGAATTGCCCATATAATTGAGAATCGGAAACACCCTCCTTTGTACACTGACTTTTACAATCCCCAACTTTCTTCAGCTGAGAATACTTTATTCACACGTGCCTAATCAAAGGCACATATGATAAAATTGATCTATGCTATTAACACTAACGGTGCAGAATATTAGAAACGTTTAAATAATCATTTGATAGTCGTATAAAGGTTAATTAAAGATAATTCTATTCTTGTACACATACGAGTATTTTACCTCATGTCTAGTAATCAGTCACTATGAGCTTTCCCCTACACTTTCTAAATCCAGAAACTCAATTGTGTTTTTTTTTAGAATACAGCCTGGAGCAGCCGTCCAAGTATCTGGTCACTTTGAAGAGGTCATGGAGGCTGTAAGGAGGCACGAATGTTCGAGATTTGTCTGCCCCCAGGCCAGGCCAGGAAATGTCTTCTTCTAATTTTCCTGTCTGCAACAGTATCTCTACCACCTCTCTTTTAGTCCTCGTTGTTGTTCATATTAAATTTGAAGACAACGTTTCAAGTTAGAAAAGAAGGAACAGAATTTATTATTATTGTCAAGTTGATTGATGTAGGATTTATTGGAACCAAGCCATAGTCAATTTGTCAGAACTCGATCTGTAAGAAAGTGAGAAATTTATTTTTAATTATAAACTGAGAGGAATATTTGATTATTGAATATGAAATTGATAAATAATATGGTTCAACTATCTCCTCACGATTTGGAATTTCTGAAATATTGACAATAATCACAAATTTCGAACCCTTTTACTCACAATTTACCTGCTGAAGCGTAAAATCGTCTCGGCGAAAATCGCATCACGCCAAAACTGTAAATACTAAAGCGATTTTCGTAAACTAATAATGTATAAGTATGTTTAAGACGCGCGTAAACTTTCAAACAATTATATTTAGACATCCCTTGAAGATGGCGACAAAATAGTCAACGAAAAGATATTGACACTCGGTGATCTTTTTTTGTCTAAAATAACTTATATTCAATGTTTATCGCTTTTTATCAATAAATTTTCATCGTAAACATTTAGTTCTTGACTTCGCGTTAATTTTTTAGTCATCGATGGTAATAAGCAAGTTTTCTGGACAATGGAAGCTGCTTCTCAGAAAGCTTGCTAATTTAAAAGTATAATTCTTCGGAAGTACTGATTTTACTGATTATACTGATTATGTCGTAACTTTACTTGGACAGAGAGAACAATAGCTGTTCGCTGTCTGCACCTCAAAAATACTATTTATTTTTCCTTCGTATGAATGCTTGTGAACACAAATGGAAACTCATTCAAATGAGATGTATAACAATTTATTGTTATAAAATACCTGTAAGTTGAGATAAATAATTATATGTACTGTTTTATACAATGATCGCTGACTTTTCTTGTACCTAGAAAAAATTCTATAAAAAGGAACCAACGAACATTTATAAGAGAACATGAGAAGATTCGAGCCGTAAGATAATCGTTTGCTAGATAAAAAGTACAGAGAGATATTTCAAATTAGCTTTCCATTATAAGTCGAGCATAAGGGTCCCAGAAAATATATATGTATGTGTAATGCGGTGGTCCAAAAACGCATTAGAAAAATTTCCTTTCAAATTTTTATCCAAAATGGCCGGGAATTTGTTCAAACCCCAAAAAAAATAACCGCATTTTTTTTTTTTTTTTTTAATAATATTTAGAGGTGGCGCAAGCCCCGTGAAGTTTGACACCTATTTTCCATAATTTAAAAAGAAGTTTTTTTAAATTTTATTCAGATTCCCCAATATTAGGTGAATCGAGTTCTAAATTCACCATTTCTCTTCACAATTAGTCACATAATGCGAATAAAATATTACTTTTCAAATATCACCCCCATAAATCTGTTTTATAGGGTCAAAAAAAAATCCCATAAGTGAAAAAATGGGGTTTTCGAATTTTTGGCGCTAATTATGATATTTTGCTGTTTTTTAAATGCAGATTGATTCTAATACATGAAACACTACTTTATATTGATAATTAGATATTCATTCAAATTGTTTGAACAATTAATTATTGTTTTTAGCAACTTTCTCTCAGAAAAGGGTAAGAAAGTCAAAGTTTTTTTTTAATTTTTCAACTTATTTTCAAAGTCTCAGTTAGAGCGAGGTAATAATCAATTACAGTTAACAAAAATGATTGTTTAAATGATTTGTTAGAATCTGTTATTAAGTTGCGGTTATTTTCTGAAATTTTAAATTTTCAGTTAAAGTAAATAATTACTTCATTTAATTCAGCAAACATATTTGATTAAACAGATAGTAAATGTTTATAGCTATCTTCTTCTAGATAAGGATTACATATGTTGTTGCGGTTTTTTCCTGGAATTCTTAACTTTTTATCACTCTCCAATTAGATTAAAGTAATAATTATTTCATATTAAAAAAATAATTGTTCAAACAACCTATGATCATTGCTAATAATTTTTTCTTTGCTTCATGATAGAAACTTGCGGTTTTTTCTAAAATTTTTGACTTTTTTCCCACTTTTCACTTGGAGTGAGTAATTATTCAATTTAATTGAACAAAAATAATTGTGCAAACAAATTATTATTGTTTATGGCTATCTTCTCTTAGAGAACTGCTAAAAAGTTGCATTTTTTTTAAATGTTTAACTTTGCTTTACCATTTTAGTTATGAACGAATAATGAATAAACATTAGAGAGAATCATATTTTAAATAGTATTGTATTGTCTTCAGTAAAATATTTTTCTTCTTTTCCCAGTGAAATTTTAATTCCGAATTTTCTACTAAAATTATGGACCTTCAACGCAAAAATTGAATTTTCAAGAAAGTAGTTCAATTTTTAACCAAAGATTTGAATTTTCGACCTAAAAATATAAATTTTTAATCAAAAATAAAATAGATGATATTTAAAAAAAAAATTTATTTTAAATAAAACACAATCTTATTCAACCAGCAATTAAATCAACTCAATCTAATTGAATTTCATTGAGTGCAGAGTTAAACATTTCAGAAAAAACACAATTTTTTAGCACTAATCTAAGAAAAAAAGGGTATAAACAATAATGAATTGTTCAAAAAAGCATATTCGTTAACTCGCATCAATTATTACCTCACTAAGTGAAAAGTGAACAAAAAGCTTAAGAGTTTAGAAAAAACTGCAACTTTTCAGCACTAATCTAAGAGACGGAAGCCATAAACGATAATAGTTTCTTTGAACAATTATTTTTGTTGAATTAAATTAAATATTAACTCACCTTAAGTGCAAAGTAGTCAAACAATTAAAAATTTCGAAAAACCGCAAGTTTCTATCTTCAAGCAAATAAAATATTATTAGCAATGATAATAAATGTCTGAACATTAATTTTTTTAACATGAATTAATGAGTACTTCAATCTAATTGAAATGTGATAAAAAGTTAAATATTTCAGGAATAAAGTAGTATTTCATATATTTGGAACAATCTGCGTTGAAGAAACCGCAAAAAAATTATAATGAGCGCCAAAAACTCGAAAACCCCATTTATTCACTAATGGGGTTTTTTGGAACCCTATAAAAGAGACTTATGGGGGTGATATTTGAAAAGTAATATTTTATTCGCATTCTGTGACTAATTGTGAAGACAAATGGTGGATTTTGAACTCAGTTCACCTAATATTGAGAATTCTGAATAAAATTTACAAAAACGTCTTTTTAAATTATGGGAAATACGTGTTAAACTACGAACAAATTTCTGGGTGTTTTGCATAAAAATACAAAAAAAATTTTTTGGACCACCCTAATGTGTAATCATTCGAAGTTGTATGGGCCTTCGTTCTACAAGTTAGTATGTTCAATAGATATCTGGTTTTAAAAAATGTCAAACATAGAGGATGCAAAAATAATGTTGCGGTACTTGAGGATTTTTTTCTCATACAACTGAACTAGAAACAACAATTTTTTTAATTTGAGGAAATAATTGAATATGTAATTGCAGCAAATTTACGAATACCTTGGAACCTTTCTTTCTTTTTGTTGAAATTTAATGGTTAATTTTGGAATATGAAATTATGGTAGACTTCAGTTTATTCTTCGGTACAGAGTTTCGTATGTTTCAAATCATCTTTTTCTAGCTGAGACTTGAAAAATATTTTGAAGATCTGAGGGCTTTGTACTCATAAAACTGCTATGAAAAAAATTACTCAAAGTGTACAAAAATTACTTATATGGGGACGGAACCTTCATAGTTTGTAGTTCCTTGAGAATTGACTTTCAAGCATTTCTCTAAATTGGAGTAAAACATATTCTTTAGAGTTTTGAATGCTCTAACTTTTCGATTAGAAAATGTTTAATTTGATTCTTTTAATTATTCAAAACACATAGGGAAAAATAATAGGAAAGAGATTGATAGTTTCATTAAATTTATAAGGACCAATCACTAATTTTTTTAATAGAATAGAACGATGATTACTGATCAGCTTTTGAAATCTTGAAGCGATAGTTTTCCATTTTTCACTTAGGGAAAATTTTTTCTTTTAATAAAAATACTACCATAAAATTATCGAAGAGTCCTCAGAAGTATAAGATATTAATCTGAATTAGTGAGAAGAAGGAAATCACCTAATTTCTTCTCCCATACTTATACTTGAATTCTTTTATTGATTTAAATTTACTTTACTCTATCTTATACTTTCATTAGTAGAAGATTCTTTATTTCTAATCAAACATTCTCTTCATAGCTGCAGATATTGCAAACGTCTTGAAAGATTAGGAGCTTATAAGACTTGAATTATCTTTAATTTTTAATGCACATGCATGCGTCTCTCGAAATTCGAGAAAATCCTTTTGATACCTTGAAAAAGAAGAAAGAAATTGGCATCCTCAAAAATAAGATATGAACAATCTGACCGCTGCGCGGGCACATTCTCGTCGCGCGCAGCTCGCTTCGCTCGTGAGTTTGAGCGCGCCTAGGGAGCGCGTCTTTCGGATCTCGCGTTTTGCACTCGATACTAAATGTACCTCGCGCTCCGCGCTCGGTCTTTGTACTTCCCTACAATTGTGTATAGAGCTTTTGAAACCAAAAAAAAATTCTGCCCGCCGCGCGGGCACATTCTCATCGCGCGCTTCGCGCACGGCTCGCTTCGCTTGCAGGTTTGAGCGCGCCTATGGCGCGCGCCTTTCGGGTCTCGCGCTTCGTGCTCGATGGTAATCTTACCTCGCGCTCCGCGCTCGGTTATGTTTTTACCTCGCGCTACGCGCTCGGCCTTTGCACCTCCCTACAGTTTTATATAGAGCTTGTTTAACTCAAAAGCTAAATGTCGACTACTTTAATTTGATAAGTGTGAATTCTCTTTTGTTAAAGCTTTTCCGGCTTTAGCGAATACATTCTTTTCGCGTGTCTCGTGCTGCGCATCCGATCAAAGTTTGTCCAAGGCGGTAGAGAAGTTTTGTTGGCTAATTTTTTTCACATGTTGTGCAGTTTTCCTAGAAATTCAATTTTTAATTTTATTTTTTACGGTTTTTTATAAATG
>WSXT02031071.1:0-13722 GCA_011762715.2 Neuroterus valhalla | reverse complement strand
AGTTTTTTTCCCAGTTTTTTCCCCTGCTCTGGAAACAGCAACTTCTGGCTCGCTTCACACGCTCGAAAACCCGTGGTCTTCATGCATGTGTTGAAGAAATGGATTTTTCGAGTTTTTGGCCGTAATTATGATTTTTTTGCGGTTTTTTAAACGCAGATTCTTTCAAATATGTGAAATACTACTTTATAATGATAATTAGGTGTTCATTTAAATTGTTTAAACAATTTATTATTGTTTTTAGCAACTTTCTCTCAGAAAAGGGTTACAAAGTCAAGGTTTTTTCTGGATTTTTCAACTTACTTTCAACGTTTCAGTTAAAGCGAGGTAATAATCCATCAAAGTTAACAAAAAATCTGCCCGCTTCATAGCAGATTTCCCTCTCCACAATTTGTCACAGAATGCGAATAAAATATCACTTTCCAAATATCACCCCCAGAAGTCTCTTTTATAGGGTCCCAAAAAACCCCATACGTAAAAAAATGGGTTTTTCGAATTTTTGGCTCAAATTATGATTTTATTGCGGTTTTTTCAAAGCAGATTGTTTCAAAAACATGAAAAACTACCTTACACTGATAATTAGATGTTCATTTGAATTCTTTAAACAATTTATTATTGTTTTTAGCAATTTTCTCTTAGAAAAGGGTTGCGGTTTTTTCTTGAATTTTCCATTTCTTTGTCCATTTTTCACTTGAAGTAAGTAATTATTGAATTTAATTTAGCAAAAATAATTGTTTAAACAAATTGAAAATGTTCATTCATTTTCTTCTAGATTGATACTACATAGTTTCGGTTTTTTCCTAAAATTTTTAACTTTTCATCATTCTTCAATCAGACTAGAGTAATAGTTAATTCATGTTAAGAAAATAATTGTTTAAACAATTTATTATCATTGCTAATAATATTTTCTTTGCTTAATAATAGAAACTCGCGGTTTTTTCACAAATTTTTAAGTTTTTGCCCACTTTTGACTTGAAGTGAGTTGATATTTAATTGGAGTTGACAAAAATAATTGTTTGAACAAATTGAAAATGTTCATACCTATTTTCTTCTAGATTAATACTACATAATTGCGGTTTTTTCCTGAAATTTTCAACTTTTTATTACTTTCCAATTAGAGTAATAATTAATTCGTGTTAAAAAAATAATTGTTCAAACAATTTATTATCATTGCTAATAATAATTCCTTTGCTTAATGATAGAAACTTGCGGTTTTTCTTGAAATGTTTAACTTTGCTTCACCTTTTTAGATGTGAGCAAATCATAAATAAACATTAGATAGAATCATGTTTTGAATAGTATTGTATTGTTTTAAGTAAATTACTTTTGTTCTTTCCCCAATGTTAAAAAAAAATTATTTGAAACAAAAAAGCTAAATTCTTCAGGTGAAAGTTGAATTTCGAATTTTCTACTAAAATTATGGATCTTCATCGCAAAAATGGAATTTTCAAGAAAGTAGTTCAACTTTCAACCAAAGGGTTGAATATTCGACCTAAAGATATACATCTTTAATTAAAAATATAATGGTTGATCTTTTGAAAAAAATTTATTTTGAATGAAAAACAATCTAATTTAACCAACGATTAAATCAATTCAACTAATTCAATGAAATTGAATTTCATTCAAATTCAAAGTTAAACATTTCAGAAAAAAACCACAACTTTCTAGCACTTATCCAAGAGAAAATGGTTATAAACAATAATGAATTGTTCGGATAAGCTTGTTTGTTAACTCGCATTATAATTACCTTACTAAGTGAAAAGTGGACAAAAAGCTTGAGAGTGCAGAAAAAACGCAACTTTTTTGCACTAATCTAAGAGAAGAAAGTCATAAAAAATAATAATTTGTTTAAACAATTATTTTTGTTGAATTAAATTAGATACTATCCTCACTCCAAGTGAAAAGTGGGCAAAAAGTTGAAAATTTCAGAAAAACCCACAAGTTTCTATCATCAAGCAAAGTGAAAGTAAAAAATGAACAAAATTTGAAAAATCCATAGAAAAACCGCAGCTTTGTAGCATTACTCTAAAAGGATATTGTTTTGAATATTAAAAAATTATTTAAACAATTATTTTTTTCAATTTTAATTGATTTTTACCTCGCTTCAACTGAAATGTTAAAAATAAATGGAAAAATTAAGAAAAAACCTTGACTTTCTAACCCTTTTCTAAGGTAAAGTTCCTAAAAACAATAATGAATTGTTTGAACTATTCAAATAAACATTTAATTATCAATAGAAAGTATATTTCATGTATTCGAAATAATCTACGTTGAAAAAACCGCAAAAAAATCATAATCAGCGCCAAAAAACTCGAAAAATCCATTTTTTCACTTATGGGGGGTTTTCGGTACCCTATAAAACAGACCTATAGAGGTGAAATTTGCAAAGTAATATTTTATTCGCATTCTGTGACTAATTTTGAACAGAAATAGGAAATTTCGAACTCGATTCACCTAATATTGGGAATTCTGAATAAAATTTACAAAAACGTCTTTTTTTCTTATGGGGAATACGTGTCAAACTTCATGGAGCTTGCACCAACTCTAAATTATTTTTTGACGAAAAAAATGCGTTTATTTCTTTGTAGATTCGGATAAATTTTCGGGCGTTTTGCATAAAAATTCGAAAAGAAAAATTTCTAATGCATTTTTGGACCACCCTAAGCAGCAAGTGAAACTGCATTTCCTTTTATCCCATTTTCACGTACATTAATAAAAGCAAGCAAGATATAATCTTAATAAATGAAGAGAAAACCTCCAATAAATATTAATGTCAATATTGCATTGCCACTTCATATCCGAATAAGGACAAATGACACTTTGGCTTCCTACCTTGCTTTGCAACAATCACACTCGAAACTGCTTCTGGTACACTGGTTCCTGCAGCCAAAAACGTGATGCCCATCACCGAATCCGGGATTTTGAGCGTATCCCCTGAAAAAGTAACAAAAACCGTTTTTACAAGAATATTGCAAATGGAAAAAAAACAAAAAAAAAACAGATTCATTCACCTATAATCGTAATCATCCACGCAACGATATAGCTTAGCGAACCAATCCAGATAATGCACATGAGGAACGTAACTGGAAACCAATTTTTAAAACGTGGTTTCTCGCAATTCGGTATAGTACACATGAATACCAAGTGAATCGGCCAGGTAAGTATCCATGCAGTCTTTCGAATCCAACCACCGCGAGCTGGCCAAACTAGCAATTCATATTCGTATTCTGAAAAATTATTATTGATTAATTTATATCATTTTTATCATAATTATCAAAGATTTGATATGATATAAATTGATATCAATATCTCAGCGACTAACATTCATTCTAACTGTGCATTAATTGTTTAAAATAATTGTATATATTCTTTATTATTATTATTGTATATTGTTTTATTGGGGATGAAAGTTTGAAACTAAGATGAGAAAAGTCATAGGTTTTTTTATTTTTACCAGGCTCTTTATTCTCTTCTTGTGCCTTAGTGCCACCATTTTGTAGAGGCACATCTATTGTTGCAATTTGTTCTACTCTATCGGTAGACGATTGCACTTTATCAGATCTTGATAAGTGAATATCCCCGGCGTCAACTGTAAATGAAAATAAAAATAAACACTTCTCCATATCTTGATTAGGATTTTGAAAAGAATCCTTCATACCTTTAACCATGAACTAAATGATGGTTCGATCTATTACTAGAATGATCTACAAGTGATATAGAAAATTAGAAACTGCTATTCGAAATTAAAGATAAAAAATTATTCCGATTGATTGATATATTCGTTGATTCAGCCAAAAGTGTACACAATAGTTTCGATCTTCGAGAGAATAGCAAATAATTGTTTTCAGGAAATTAGGTATATAATAATCTGCAACTTCATTCACTCATTCATTCATGCATTTATTCATTTATTTAATGAATCAATATTCATTTATTCATTCATTCATTCATCCATTTATTCTTTCATTTATTCATCTATTCATTTATTTATTTCTTCATATATTCAACCATTTATTCACTTATGCACTCATTCATTTATTTATTTATTCATGTATTCATCTATTCATTCATCTATTTATTCACAAGTTGGAATTGATTGATTTTTGTAAGCTTTCAAGTAGGGTTTATATTAATCTCAAAGTTCCTGAAATAATTGAGATTGGAAAGCTCAAACTATTCGAAACTCTCTAATTTTAGATGGTGGGTATGCCGATAAATTTGTTCCATACCTAAATTTCATTTCTATGTTCAGAAAAATCTATACATTCGCTTGAAATGCCACTTGATACTAAATATGATTAATAGTTCAGCGTTTACACCTTCATTTAGAAATATTTTTGTTCATGCTACTAAAATTTTTAATCCTTCATTGTGTTGAAAAAGAAGAAATGGCCTATATAGTTGAATCATACATTTATCAACTGTGGAACGTGTAAGTCAATCTCTCTCGTTAAAAATTCCTCTTTTTCAGATGAAAATTCTTATCTTCGGTTAACAATTTATTAATTTTGTCGGAAATTCGTCTTTTCGGTTGAGAATTGATTCTCCTTCATCTGAGATTGCAAAACTTTTGTTTTTTTTAAGTGATCTGTTTCGGTTGAGAATTTCACTATTTTGTGGAAAATTAATATTTTTTGGTGGAATTCGACTGTATTATATCCAACATTATGATCTTGTTAGGTAAATATCAATAATTTTCTTTTTGTGGAGAATTCATCTTCCTCTGTCGAAAAATAAACTACTCCGTTTAAAGTTAAGCTATCTAATAAAAAATTAATTTCCATCCTGTTGAACATTTAAAATTTTAGTTGAAAATTCCACTTTTTAGTTGTGATTTGAATTCTTTATTCGGAAATATAACTGTTTGGTAGAAAATAACCTTTTTTGTTATCAAATCCTATCTTAGGCTAAAAAGTTCAACGGTCTTCAAATTATTCATTTATTTATTTTGCTTGGTTGAAAATTCAACTATTAAATTACGAAGGGGTATCTTTGGGGAGAAAGTTAATCTATTTTTTTGCAAATTCATATTTTTCGGTAGAGATTGGACTTTTTTTTCAAGAATCCGTCTATTCTGGTTGTATTCAAGTTGTTGAAAATTTGTAATTTTTTTCGTTGAAAGTTTTGTTGGAAATTTATCCAAATCTCTGAAAATAGGTTCATTATGTTTAAAGTTTTAATATTTTTATGAAGATTCACCTTTTTCCTTTAATTTTTTTTGCGCGAAAATTTAAGGAAATTCAACTGATTTGTTGAAAGCTCGACCTCTTGGATGAAACATTTATCTTTCTTGGTTCAAAAAGAAGTTAATTTGTTGAAAATTTAACTTGTTTTGGTAGAATATCGATCTATGCATTTCGTTTTAAAATTCAACTTCGGGTAGAAAAAAACTTGTCCTTTTGGATTAAAAATGATCTTCTTAGGTTGAAAAAAAAAAACATTTTTCTTGGAAAATTCAACTTTTGAGTTAAAAATGCAACTTTCCTGGTAAAATGTTAATCTCTTCTGTGGATAAAATGAAACTTTTCTGTCATTAAGCTAATTATTTTGTTGAATATTCAACTATCCCGTTAAGTTGATCTCCTTTGGTCAGCGATTCCGCTTTATTACTGAAAAGTGAATTTGTTTTATTGAAAATTCAACCGTTTTGTTGAAAACTTGACCTCTCGGATAAAAAATTTATCTTTCTTGGTTCAAAAAGAAGTTAATTTGTTGAAGATGCAACTTGTTTTGGTAGAATATCGATCTATGCATTTCGTTCTAAAATTCATCTTTGGGTAGAAAATTCAACATTTTTCTCGAAAATGTAATTATTTTGTTGAAAATTTAAGTATTTTGTCAGAGCAATCTCCTTCGCTCGAAAACTCAACCGTATTATTGAAATTTCGTACTTTTGGATTAAAACTTATCTTTCTAGGTTTAAAATGACCTTTTTTCCTGAAAAATTCAACTTTTGGGTTAAAATGCAACTTTTCTGTTAGAATGTTAATCTCTTTTGTTTAAAACTTCAAATTATTGGTTGAAAATCAAACTTTGTAAGGAAAATTAAACTATTCCGTCATAAATGTGATCATTTTGTTAAATGTTCACCTTTTTTGTCAATTTGATATTTTTCGCTCGAAAATTTAAGAATATTAAACTGATTTGTTGAAAATGCAACTTGTTTTGGTAGAATATCGATGTATGTATTTCGGTTCAAAATTTATCTTTGGGTAGAAAATTCAACTTTTTTGTCATGAATGCAATTATTTTGTTGAAAATTTAGGTATTTTGTCGGAGTAGTCTCTTTTGCTCGAAAATTAAACGTTTTGTTGAAAATTTGTCCTTTTGGATCAAAAATTGATCTTTCTTTCTTGAAAATGAACTTCTTTCTTGAAAATTTAACTTTTCGGCTCAAAATGCAACTTTTCTGGTAGAATGTTAATCTCTTCTGTTAAAACTTCGAATAATTGGTTGAAAATCCAACTTTGTGGGGAAACTTAAAATATTCTGTCAAAAATGTGATTATTTTGTTGAATATACAACTATTTCGTTAGGTTGATCTACTTTGGTCAACAATCCCCTTTATTAGTTGAAAGTGAATTTGTTTTATTGAAACTTCAACTGTAGTTGAAAATTAAAAGTAGTTTCCAAATGAAAAGCCCTCAAAATTAGAATAATTTGAAATTCATTCAATGTTTGAAATCTTAGAATTTTTAGTTCAAACTTTGGAAATAGGACAATAAGCATACAAAGTTTTAATTTGGAATTGAATAGGTTCGAATGGGTATCTGTCAAAAATATTGTCAAAAATATAATATTTCTGTAGTGATCTTCGAATTATAGGATTTTTAATCCTAATTTGAAAACGTTAAAAATTGAAGAACTTTATGTTTAAAGCTTCAAAATGCATATTTCAAATTTCGAATTGAAATTTGGTCTTGAGTCTTACGTTACCATAAATTACCTGTAAAATTACTCTAAATTAGGCAAACAAATTGATTTGGTTGTCTTGAAAACTTGTTTGAAAACTTGCCCAAAATTGATCAATTAGTTTATGGATGAGCTCTTGGATAATAAAAATAATGCACACTTTTGGGATCAAAAACTGTTATACAAGAAAAAAAAAAGAAACTAAATATCCACAATCCACACGATTGATTCTCCTTATGAATAAAGAATAACAAGGAACGCTTTTACTATTAAATATAACAGTCGATTAATAATATTGAATTTTGCAGTGCAGATGCCAGAGTTTATTAATGATGATTAGTATCGCTGCTTGTTTGTCACGTGACCCCATCCATACTCTTTATTTAATAATCATTGGCACCGATTAAGGAGATCACGTACGATACATTGATCTTCGTATCAGTTCACGTAGACGTTGAAATCAATTCTGATTTGAACTATCACCCTTCTGACCCTTGCCACTCATCAAGTGTCAAGATGAAAGCGTTGAAATTGATAAAAGAATAACAATTTTGAAAAAATACTATTCCGGAAACCAAAATACATTATTGATATGATGTACCAAAACAATTTACACAAATATGGAGTAAATTTACTCGTACTCTTGGAAAATTACTCCAGGACACTGAAATTTATGTTAGTGATTTTTTGTATTGTAATATGGTTACCTGTTCGCACAGGAGAGTCTTCAGTTGAAAATTCGCATTTCTTTGCTCCAAATCTGGCACACTTCTGGAACGATTTGTCAAAGTACATTACAGCAATGTAGACGATATAAAGCAGGACCAAAGTCAGTGCTTCGTACCATTCAACTCGCTCATCATGTATGATGCAGATTAAAATAGCGACGGTAACACCGTATGCTAAACAGTCTCTGCTGACGGGCCACCAATCAAGCGGTACCACCTGCAAAAAGATAATGCATTATCAGATTATATGTCCCGAAAGTTATATTGGGAATCAAATAACTCAAATAATGCGATGTTACGCGAAATATGTATTTCCTGGTATGTTTTTATACAGTAATTACGTGATTATTAAATAGAATTATTATCATGATCAATAAATAAAATCTTTGGCTCGTGCCAGTTTTGCAAGTGCAGTCCATGATAGTGACAGGCACTTGGTGGTCAGTTGGTCGTGGGGGCTAAGGCATGCACTTTGGAACAACGCGCCGACTGGTTGTGGGTTCGATTCCCGCCTTGCACTCTGGGAGATCTTCGGCGGCCCACGCGGTGAACAGTTGCCAAAAAAGATAATGTTCATCTTGGAAAGTCATGGTGCCAGTAACTCTTGAGGAGGAGGTTACTCTATTTACTTGGGGCTGATGTTCTTGGTGGTTCGGAACCCACCTTAGGCTGTAGGTCCCCCTTACTCACTACCAGAGTAGTGGTGGGGTGTGTAAAGGAATGGTGGAGAGGTTCAAAGAAAATGTAAACCCTCAGGGGACACATTGAATCAATCAATCAGTTACAAGCACTTGTTTATTGATCTCACTGTTGTTATTATTATCATGAATTATCGCTTTTTCACCTTCGATCATGTTCCTGGAACATGGCGTTGCAACAGCATACTCGCACAATGTTTTTAGAGAGAGTATCAACATTTTTATCACATTTAAATTATACTTTACTTAAATAAACGTGTTAAGACTAATGCTGATCATATGCATGCCGAATCCGATAGGCAGCCATGTTTATTTTGATGCCGCAGCGCCTCTTTACCCGCGGTGGATGTTTTCTTTGCCAATAGGAACAAGGAAGCTGAATTTCAACAAAAATACAATCAAGACCACCAAACTATTTTTCCTCCTTCAAATCCGCGGACCATGCGTTTTCGCATGTACTAAACTTGCTGGCAGGGCTCAAATCTAATATTTATGAATCTATAGATGTTGTTGAAAGGAGAATAAATGTGGCGTTTCTTGATTTTTTGGAGTCAGAGCACCAGATTAGACCTTCTAGAAATCCTCCTAGAAACTTGACGAAAAAAACCCAAAGAACACCAGTTAGCACTCATCGAAGAATGTTATAATGTAAATGATCATCAAAACTGCACCACACTAGAAACCGTGTCAAAATTATTGCAAAAGAATAACTCAACCGGAGCCTGAAATAGAGTGGATTCTAGAGAAATATTGTCATGACCACCTGATCAGGAACAACCTTAACCCATTGAAAAATATTGACCTCTCTACGATTGTATTAAATTATTAGTTTAAAAAATTCCCAATCCACAACCGTCTAAGAATAAAGCAAGAAAGACAAAGCAGCACCCAACAAGAACCTGTATAAGAATTATGAAAAGGAACATCTCGACAAGCATCCTACTAGGAGTCTTGACTAAGCAAAACCAAAGGTTTCCGACTAAAATCCATCGCGGAATTAGATTGAAAAAAGAGGATAACCTAACCAGAAACTGATTAGGACCAGACTAGAAGTTTTGACACAAAAATACCTCACCCGTCTAGAAATTTGATAAAGAAATGATTCAAATAAACCCTCACCAGCACCCGTCTAGAAAATTTATCACCACATCACTACATCAGAGTTCGTCTAGGAATTTTGATGAAAAAAGCAAGTCTGAAAATATCAAGAAAAATGAAACCAAAGATTGTTTGACTAGCATCTGTGAAGGAATCTTACCAAACAATAGCCTAAAAGCACCTGTTTGAGGAATTTCACGGCTCGCAAGTTTGAGCGCACCTAGGGTGCGCGTCATTCGGATCTCGCGCTTCGCGCTCGATAATAAATGTACCTCGCAATCCGCGCTCGGTTCTTGTACTTCTCTTCAATTGTGTACAGAGCTTTCAAAAATAAAAAGTAGAATGTCGGCTGCTGTATTTGATGATTGTGATTTCTCTTTTATTAAAGCTTCTCCGACTTTAACGAATACATTCTCATCGTGTGTCTCGTGCTGCGCACTCGATCAAAATCTGTTCGAAACGCGAAGTTTTCTATATTACCTTTAACTCTAATGCATCAAATGTATATAATATTGATTTATATAGCTCGTACCTTATTTTATTTAAAGAGAAATTTAGTTAGTCTATTTCTAATATGTGAAATCAAAATTGGAATTTCCGATTTCTCGAGAAGATTCAAAAAGTTGTATTATCGATCTTGTACAGCTTCCAAGAAAAAAACCTTTTTTTCCTTCTGACTTTTTTTTTAATTTTGCGTTATTCGAATGGAAATTACATCTTCGTGTATATTCTTGAATTTTGAAAATGCCACAACTCTTAAAATTTTGTTTGTAACAAAAAAACATCCGGACAAATTGTTACAATTTTTACGTACTACAAAAAGTAATACTTACAATTTTTGAGTCTTAGAAAAAAAGTCCAAAAAAATGTCCAAAATGCTCCCCGCCTAAATTTTTCGTCCAAAATAGCTAGAAAACAAAGTTGGCCTGTCTTTTTGGTCCCTGGGAACGTGTGCAAAAGTACAATCGAATGTGATTATTCATTCGAAAGTTATCGAGTTCACAGATTCTTTTTCATTTTCTTTGTGCGATCGAAAATGGAATTTTCGATTTTTTGAAAAAATTCGAAAAATTGTATTCACGATCTTGTGGGGCTCCCAAGAAGAAACATTTTTTCTCTCTGACTCTCTTTTTAATCTTACGTTATTTGGCTAAACATTCTTATTTTCGTTTATATTTTTGAATTTTGAAAATACCATAACTCTGACAATTGTGTTTTTATTGGAAAAATGATAAGGATAAATTGTTTCACTTTTTACGCTCTACAAGAAATTGTACTTGCTCTTTTTGAGTCTTGGGAAAAAAAGTTTAAAAAAATTTCCAAAATGCTCCCCCTCTTTTATTTTTAATCCAAAATAGCTGTTTCACGAGCTCGACTTGTCTTTTTGGTTCCTCAAAACGGGTGCCAAAGCAGGATCGAATATGATCATTCTTTCAAAAGTTATCGAGTGCACAGATTATTTTTAATTATTTTTTGTGCGATCTAAATTGGAATTTTCGATTTTTTGAGAACATTCAGAGTTGTATTCACGATCGTGTAGGGCTCCCAAGAAGGAACATTTTTTCTCTCTGACCTTCTTTTCAATCTTGCGTTATTAAGCTAAAAATTCTCATTTTCTTTAATATTTTTGAATTTTGAAAATACCATAACTCTGAAAATTTTGTTTTTATTGAAAAAAATGATAAGTATAAATTGTTTCACTTTTTACGTGCTACAAGAAATTGTTGTAACAATATTTGAATCTTGGAAGAAAAAGTCCAAAAAAAATTTTTAAATGCTCCCCTTCTTTGCTCCTTCATCCAAAATAGATGGTTCATGAACTTGACCTGCTTTTTGATCCCTGGGAACGTATGCGATCAAAATTGAAATTTTCAATGTTTCGAAAATATTCAAAAAGTTGCAATTACGATCATGTACGGCTCCCAAGAAGGAACCTTTTTTCCCTCCTGACTTTTTTTTAAATCTTGCGTTATTTGGCTAGAAATTCTCAGTTTGGTTTATATTTTTGAATTTTGAAAATGCCACAACTCTGAAAATTTTTTTTTCATCCAAAAAAATTATGATTGTTCCACTTTTTGCCTACTACGAGAAACCGTACTGACAATTTTCGAGTCTTGGAAAAAAAATTCCAGAAAAAATTTCAAATTCTTCCTCTCTTTCATTTTTGATCCAAAAAAGCTGGTTAAAGAACTCGACTTGTCTTTTTGGTCCCTCAAAATGGGTTCCAAAGCATGATCGAATATGATCAATCTTTCGAAATTTATCGAGTTCACAGATTATTCTCATTATTTTTCGTGCGAAGAAAATGGGAATTTTCCATTTTTCGAGAAAATTCAAAAAGATGTATCCACGATCTTGTAGGGCTCCCAAGAAGAACCTTTTTTTCTCTCTGACTTTCTTTTCAATCTTGCGTTATTTGGCTGAAAATTCTCATCTTCTTTTATGTTTCTGAATTTTGAAAATACCATAACTCTGACAACTGTGTATAAAAACAAAACAAAAATGATCAGGATAAATTGTTCCGCTTTTTACGTGCTACAAGAAATTGTACTCACAATTCTTGAGTCTTGGAAAAAAAAGTACAGCGATCGCGGGACCCTTAACAGAAGCTTTGCTCCTCTCGCGTTCAAAGAAAAACATAAATTTGTTTGTTATTCCATTCATCGATTGAAAGAAAACAGCTATTTCCTCACTCTATGCATACCTCCACGTCAGTAAAAGAAATATTGAAACAGGAAGTATAAAGTCGATCGCAATGCATTAATATTTCAAAGAAGTTAAATTATTAAATTATTAAATTTATTGTAATATAGTAATTGAATAAAACTTTCATCACTTTATCAAATCGCATTAGAAACATACTATGAACATTTGATCACCTGCACCAATCAGCATTCGGCAAGTATCAAATGTGTGATGTATACTCCACTCGTTATACGTATACTTCAGCAGAACGGGAGGGAGGGAGGAAGAGAGAAAGAGAAGGAGGGGGGGAGAGATGTATTGGTGCCTTTCTTTCGGTCATTTTCAGTCGCATTGAACGTGACGCGGACGATGTGTTCCTATTTTTCGCAGTGTGGCCTTGCTCAGAGTATATACCCTTCCAAAAGAAGCGAAGCTTCAAAAAGTCCAAAAAAAACGTTCAAAATGCTCCCCCTCCTTGATTCTTCATCCAAAATGGCTGGTTAACGAACTTGACCTGTCTGTTTGGTCCTAGCACATCTAGCAACAATATCCGCGGGATATTATCTAGATGTTAAGCCATGCAATCCGGATTTTATTTTCTAAATCTTGGACTATGAAACTTGACATCTAGATTGTATAATGTATTGTAAAGATTGCCACTCGGATTAGTAAAATCTTCCCTATTCAGTATGTTGTAATCATTTTTGTTGGTTTTTTTATTTATACTTAATTACTAACCATTCCAGCACCAATTCCGCAACAAGCCGGAACTGCTAAGATGTTGAATACTGCAGACCCTACTATCGTTCCAACGCCAATGTCTCCTTCTGTGATGAAGGTTCCGATTGCGTTGACGAATAATTCCGGTGCTGAAGTAGCTGCCGCCATAAACGTAGCACCAGCCACATCTTTCGACATCGAAAGTGCTAGAAAAATACAATTCATCAGAACAACTTTCAGAAATAACATTTAATATAATGGATCTTAAGAGCTGATAAGCATATTGTGATACAAGTGCGAAAAGTGGTCAGTTCCACACAAGTGTGAAGTTTGCTGTGCAGGCCAGAGGTGAGTTAAGAGGGAGTTGTAGGCTATGCAAGTCATAGGCCAGACATACACGAGCAGGAAACGACCCAAAGATAGGCCAGGAACAAGTACTGTGAAATTTCAAATAGTTATAACTGCCTACTTTCAGCACATGTCGCCTACGATATTTTATATGGAAAATGCAGGGATTTTTCAAATAAGAAACAGTGGAAACAAACTTTCCGAGAATCTGGTAAATTTAAGGTAAAATCAAAGAAGATTACTAAGAAAATTTTGTAATATAGAGTAGTGTATCGGTAATTTGTTAGTGATGTTTAGTAACTTATCACTTCAAGTAGGTACAATCGATAATCACTACTAAATTGTCTTTCAAATTTTAACTTATGATAAAGTGAGGTTATAACCCGGATAGCAAAAAACGTTTTGCAAACGTTTTGAAAACGTTTCCTGCGAAACGTTGAAACGTTTGTAAATTTTGGTAAAAAAACGTTTTCAAAACGTTTTCAGAACGTTGGATATGTCCGCTGATTTTTGGTACTTTGAGTCATCAAAACTTT
>WSXT02031060.1:0-13722 GCA_011762715.2 Neuroterus valhalla | reverse complement strand
GCGCGAGTTTTGGAAGAAACGAGCGCGAAGCGCGAGTCAAATATATTATCGAGCGCGAAGCGCGAGATCCTACGGACGCGCGCCTTAGGCGCGCTGATACTTGCGAGCGAAGCGAGCTGCGCGCGAAGCGCGCTATGACAATGTGCCCGCGAAGCGGGCAGATTTTTTATATTATGATGTTAATGTTTTTGTCTACTGGTCTTATCAATATTTGAATAAATTATTATTTGAATATTGTTTTTCAAAATTGTGAAAAAATGACTCTCTAGCTCCACTAGCTTTACAATTTTGAAAACAATATTTAAATAATTAGTTATTTGAATACTAGAAAGACCAGTAGACAAATACATCAACATCATAATCAAAAAATAACATTTTTAGTTTAAAAAACCAATTTCAAACCAAGCTTAAGAGTTTAATACTAAAACAAAGAATCTTCAACTGAAGGAGTTAGGTTTTCAAACAAATAAATTAACTCTAACTGAAAAAGATTAATTGTCAAAGAAAATTCAATTACTCCAATTTCAAATTGAAAAAAATGGACGTTTAACTAAACCAACGAAATTTTAACTAAAACCATGAAATTTCCAATTGGAATAAGTTGAATTTTCAGTTGAGAAAATTACTGATAATAAGAAAAACCAACTTTCAAAAAAAATTTTACATTTTAACACAAAATGATGAAGAACCTAATAAAATTATTAATGTTTAACTGAAGTAGTGGGATTTTAAATCAGAAAGACGAATTTTTAAGTGAAATGATGAACATTTAACTGGGATAGTTCACTTTTTGGCTAAAAATTAATTTTCAACCAAAAATTTCAATTCTACAACAAAATAATTGAAATTTGAACCATCAAAATGATAATTTTCGAATAAAAATGGTATAGTGGCATTTTTGGCTTGAAAAATCAATTTTGGACCAAACATAAGAGTTTTCAACTAGATGAATGTTCGGCTAAAATGAAAAATGCTGGACTGTATAACTTTAATTGTTAACCGTTAAGAAGTATTTAGGAAGGAGAATATTAACTTCCAAGAAAAAGATAGTTTTCTACAAATTGTCGATTTTTCAACAAAATATGTGAAGTTTCAACAATTCGATTGAAAATACAATTCAAAAAGACAACTTTTCACAGAATTGTTGAATTTTCAACAAGAAAAGATCAACTTTCCACTAAAAACGAAAAAGTTAAATTTTCAGTTGAAGGAATTTATTTTCAAACAAAGTGATAAATTTTCAGATATAATGATGAATCTTCAACGGGAAGACAAGTATTTTAAGCAATAAGATGAATTTTCAACCATAAATATTAATTTTCTACAAAAAAAAAAAAGAAATTTTGCACGAAGTACGTAAATTCTCAAATTCAAAAATCAATGTTCAACTGAATACTTCAACTGAATGTTCAACTGCTTAAAGTACTTTTCTATCCAAAACGAAGACGGGGAAGGAGACTTAAAAATTGTGATGAATTTTGAATTGGAGGTAATTCGCAAAACATTTTTCTTATAATGGAAAAAGTTTGAATCCTTCCTCTCATGAAGTATAGATGTATTTATTTACTTTGAGAATCAGATTAAAGGAACGTTACATTCTTAAAATCAAATGATAAGATATCTTTTTGATTCATAAGAAAAAGCAGTCATTTCACTTATTTTTTCGGTAGAATATTTAATAGTCTAGGTTTAGTCAAGTGAATTCCGGGTTATTAATTATATTCACGGCCATTTCCCAGTTTTCTCCCGGTCAATAAAATTCCCGGTAATTTCCGGTCAAGTCACCACCTTAATATTATATAAAAACACCTTTTGATCCAAAGGCATCAGTAAACTGTATAAGAGAACTTTGACATGCTAGAGAGATAAGTGGCAAAAACAGAGGATATCTGAAAAGATATGAAAATTTCCCTTGTTCGAGCTCAATCAAGAACCCTGAACGCGGACAGTGGAGAGATGCGTCCGATCACAATACTTTCCTACCACTGAAACAATAATCTCGCAGGTGCAAGTAGTTCGTAGAGACTGTGGTCAGACGCGCCTTTTTCCCCTATTACATTTTTACATCCTCATTAATGAGGAGGTATTGGTTTTATGTGGGAATTCACTTTCCGGAATTTCAAGAAATCGCCACGTTCTGAGACCCCCTGAGTCAGAAAACCCGATTTTTACAAAGATAACTGTCTGTCTGTTTGCAGTCTGTAGTCTGTAATCTGTAGACTCGATAACTTTCGAAAGAATGATTATATTGGTTCTGATTTAATCAATCGAAAAAGCCTTTTGAAAAATTAAAAATGCATATTTCCGCTCAAACTATACTATGTGCAACGAACTATGTGCACATACCAACCGAAAAATTGTTATCACACCCGGATATATTTTACTGACTACGCCCTTGTCTGCGAAAATGTAGACGGATAGATGAAGAAATTATTTTTGACGTGAGCAAAGTAGGGTAAACCAGGGTTAGTGAGTAAATAATTCCAAGTATGTTGTTAAGCAATAATCTGTAAATATGTTCGTTGAGGTGACGTCGTTACTATTTGAAAACTTCCATCACATTGTCTCCTCTGTTGTTCAAATAAATTTATCAATTTTAATCAATCGAGTTCTTCTAATAAAGGTTCCTAATGGTCACATTTTCCATACATAACCTTCTTCAAAGCAATAAAAGAATCAATGATTCTCTATATGCTCTATATAAATTAAGAAATTCTTACTAGGAAAGGAAATGAGTGGTTTCTTACTATCCAGGAATTGAATATCGAAATTTCCACTAATTATTTTTTAAAAGTCTCATCATAATATACATTAGAGAACTAAAACCTTTTGATTTTAAGGAAATTATTACCAGTTAATCTATATGAATCAAATAAAAAACATGTACAGAAGTCAAATGGCATGCAGGTGATTTGATATTTCCTTGTTTTGGAAGGGATAGGCATCAGGTGGCCCGCAAAGAAGTTGTGTGCATCACCTATTTAGGGCATTATTATCACGCAATTTTGAAAAAAATTTGACATGGCACAGATAAGTACGAAGAAAACAACGAGATATTTACAGCAAAACACTTCCAAGCTCTAGGAATTTGACCTACATCATAATTTAGGGCTCATTTGGGCCCCTATTGCGAAATTATGAAGTCCCTTATTTTTTGAACGAACTAAAAATCAAATTATCGAATTTATGTTTAGTAACATAATTTAAGGCTCATGTAAAACTTTAGCAATATTATAACCAAAGTTTAGAAGAAAAGTTGAAACAGTGATTGTTTGGACGATTGTTTTATAAATGAACTATCCAAAGGTATCTTTTCACCATGACTTAGAGCTCACAGTGCGAATTGGTTCAAGTTAAATTGATTTAGAAATTTCACAATATTTCCTTCTTATTATTTCAATAAAGTTGGAAATGTTACATTCATTTTTAATTCCTACCCCTTCTTTGAATGGTACGCTAATGCAGAAAAATAAATACTTCAAGCCTTCGTATCTTTTCCTTGAAGAAACAACTGTTCATGATATACAAAAAATTTATTCTTTTCTCGAAGCAATTTCCCCACCTGTTATTTAAACCTTGTAGACGTATTGCGACAACTTTTGGTATATATACTAGTGAGGTGTTCTAATTTATCAGTTACCATCTACGGAGTTTAACAAGAATCTGTTTTCTATCCAGAAACAAAAATGAAAATCGTTACCGGTATCCTGCTCTTACTCTTTGCAATTCTCCTGAGCTCTGTTGGTAAGTAGTTTCGGAATTGTATACAATATATTACAATTTTAATAAGATTACGAAATATCCCAAATATTTTCGATTAAAAAAAAACTGTTTCTCTAATTTAGTGGTGAAAACATATGAATTTCAATTATCAACATTTGAAAAATCTAAATTATATTATAGAACCATTTTCGTCAAACTACAGACATTCGCGAATAATAAAATTTACAAACTATTTTTATATTATTATTATATTCGCTGTCAAGGAGACTTTTTTAGTTTCATAATGCCTTCACATTGAATCTGGCTTTCATAATTTCAACCGAAAATTCTGTAAGACAGTCAACTTTTTTCCCATTCAAAATAGACCTATATTTCCAAAAAACAATTTAAAAATCTACAAAAAAAAAGAATTTTCCATCCTTGAAGACATGATACAGATAAATTCAAATTTTTTAAGCTTTGCTTCTTTTGGGAGGGTATATACTCTGAGCGAGGCCAGCTAACTGTGAAAAACGGGAACAAACCGTCCGCGTCACGTTCAATGCGACTGACAACGTCTATAGCATGGCACCAACACAGTTCTTTCTCTCCTCCCTCCCGTTCTGGTGTAGTATATGTATAACGAGTAGAGTATACATCACACATTTGATACTTGCCGTATGTTGATTGATGCAGGTGATTAAATGTTCATAGTATGTTTGTGATGCGATTTAATAAAGTGGTGAAAGTTTTATTCAATTACTATATTACAATAAATTGCATATTTTATATAACATTGACTAGAGATTAATTCATGTCTACATATTATACTTGAAACTAACAAGCTTTGATAATTTACGTTCTTCAAAATATTTATTAGGGGTGGGGTCAAAAAACCGATTTTTTTGGTTGCATTTTCTTATAGCGAAACATTTCAAGAATATTGCCTTAAAATTTCAAGTTGATCGGAGCAAAACTCTCAAAGTTATACACCTTTCTGAAACACGAGGACAGTGTTCGTATCACCAGGGCTGATAAAAAAGCAAACATGCTACGATTCAAAGTACACTTGAAGGAAAAGAAGCTGAAGACAACAAAATTGCTACGGGAGATAAAGGAGCTGCAATCGATGATTCAGTGTAATTTAAAAAAAAAAAAAAAAATTTCGCTTTATTACATTTCAAAACTTTAAACGCGTTTTTCTCAAAATCATAGTTTCGAAGTCGGTGTTCACTCTCCTGAAAAAACTACTCAACCAATTATTCTCAAATTTGGTATACGCTTTCTACATACAAATTCTCAGGGTCCAACTATCTTTATTCTTTATTTTTCCGACATTGAGGGTGTTTTCCACATACAAAATGGCGAAATTTTCCGTCAGAAATCACATTTTTCGCTTTAAATTACCAGAAAAAATGTTTAAATTCAAAAATCCATAATTGGACAACGTTGGCCCAAGAAAAACATATACTCTAAAGAAAAAATTCTACTCAAATGTATCATATAACTCTACGTTGAGATATGATGAACACCGCAAATAAGAGACGTCATCGTAAATCTGCTGCCATTGAATTACACGGAATTTCGTAAGAGAGTGTACACCAGATTACAACAGTGGTTGACTTTCTCTGCCTTTCTAAAATTCCCTGGCCTGTAGCAAACCCTCACATTTTCTCTTTTTATAACCAGTAAAATTTTTAAACTAATAGTAGAATTTTAATTCTTTCATTTTCTGCATACAGAATGTAGTGAACAGTCTCAAAATGTCAATACAAACGGTCAGCAGCAGCCACTTCGAAAGCCAACAAGAATTAATATAATTGTACCACGAGGAGCTGTTCCAATCCTTGGCAGAGATGGTACGATTGCTAAATTTATCTACCCTCCTGGTTTCTCTCGACACCAACCACATCAAACTTCACCTTCACCTCAACCTCCACCTTCATCTCAATCCGGAACCGGAAACTGAAGAGTTAAGAAACAATTTAAAAATTACATGTGACGTGCTACAAGAAAAAGGGTCTAGCAGTCCAGGCGATAATTTTACAGGGCGAGCGATAAGAGTCGAGCCTATTTGATAGTCGGCTCTATTTACGGTCCAATAAAAAGCTTTTTTTCCAGAATGAATAATGCCCAAATTTTAACTGATTTTTGAGTTGGATAGAGCAACTCAAACAATATCAATGGATATATAGAATAGTTTGTCGATTTTTTTACCGTTAATTCCCTTTCTTTGTTGTACTACACATATATATTATACCTAATGTAATTTCACATAATTGTACTGCGGTTTGACTATTATTTCCAATGCCTGCCGGAAATTATTTTGTACAAGAGAAGTGCCAATAAATGTTCTATTTAGATGTAAAACAGTTTAAAGAAACCAAGATTTTTTCAATGTATTCCTCGATTCAATTTTTAATAATTTTTATGACAAAGTTGTTGCCTTTTACAAAAATCAAATAAGCAAATGTTATACAGATCTTAGTACCCCATGTACGATTCTCCAAAAGAAGCGCTTTGTCCCGTTTAAAAAGGGTTATCTCTGTGCTGAATGCTCTCAAAGAGCTCTTTTTACGATTCAATTTATTTTCCGGATAATACCTCGAACTGCATTTTTAGTTATGTTAAAAATTAATATGTAAATTGAGAGGAGAATTTTACTGTGCGAGCGATAAGAGTCGAAACTATTTGGTAGTTGGCTCTATTTACGGCCCAATAGAAAGCCAGTTTTCCAGAAAATTTAATGCCAAAAATTTTGTTCTGGTTTTTGCATAATTGGAGCAACTCAAACAATATCAATGGATATGAAGAACGGTTTGTCGATTTTTAAACCGTTGGTCCCCTTTTCTTGTCGCACGTCACATATATATTATACCTTACGTAATTTCACATAATTGTACTGCGGTTTCGATGCAAGAAAAATATATAATTAGAGTGACAAGGTCATTAAAAACCACGAGACGCGTAGAGTAATACTGCAGTTTAGAATATGTTCCTCTATTATTTTCAATGCCTGCCGGAAATTATTTAGCACAAAAAAAGTGCCAATAATTGTTTTGTTTGGATGTAAAACAGTTTAAAGAAACCACAATTTTGACAATGTCATCCTCGAATCAACTTTTGATAATTTTTATCACAAAGTTGTTGCCTCCTTACTTTTACAAAAATCGATTAAGCAAACGTTATACAGATCTTAGTACCCCATGTACGATTCTCCAAAAGAAGCGCTTTGGCACGTTTAAAAAGAGTTTTCTCTCTGCTTCATGCTCTCCAAGAGCTCTTTTTACGATTCCATAGAATCGAATAATACCTCGAACTGCATTTTTAATTATGTCAAGAATTATTATGTTAATTGAGCCAGTGCTGCGTGGTCTAGTGGTTAGCACGCTCGCCTCTAAACCCCAGCACTGGCAGGACGAGAGTTCGAGTCTTGGTGGATCCGTAATTTTGTTTTGCAAGAAGTAGGGTTTCAACGGAGCTTCAGTCATTTCAACAGTGATTGTCTAGAAATTGCAAAGCCAGTAATGATTCGCTCCGATGCCAAATCGAATTCAAGTCCGCTGTACTATGCACGGGTTTTACTGCGATTTTCCTTGTGCACTTCAAACATATTGTAGGTGAATACTAGTACGTACATTTTGAAATACGGGCGCAGCCGCTAGGGTGTAGAATTAGTCGACTTGTGTATACGGTGAAAATATGCGGCGTCCCGAGAAAGTGTACGTGACAGAGAAAAACAAATGTTGTACAAACAAGAGAAACTAAATCTTGGCGATGGCAAAATCAACACGAAAACTACCTATGGAATCAGAAAGGTGCACTGGGGACGCAGGAAAAAGCCCCGGGATCCTCAACACTTTTACACTTGTTTGTAATAAGGCCCATAGATTTTAATCATTTTACGTCTCTGTAATACTCCTTTTGTTTTTTCAATAAAATCTCATTTATGCATGAAAGACTATGAATTATTACGGATATCATGATATAAACACCTTTTGATCCTAAGGAATTTATCACTGGTTTCATAATCATTGGGAATGAAACAGGAGGCTTGAACACAACACGCACAGCATTTGGGCTAATTGATATTCGATAGTTAGAATAAAAAATGGGTGCTACCCCAATCATAATCCCGAAAAATGATATGGCTGAAAGAAGTAGTTGCACGTTACCATTTCGGACATCAGTAATTTATATAAGGAAACTTTGACATCCTAGAGACACTCGAAACGCATCATCTTGCAGTGGTCCAAGCAACAGGGATTATTAATTTAATAAGTAATTTGTGCCAAAAACTTTTGCAGAAAACCGACTGTGCCATCAGAAGAAAAGTACTTTATAGTTTATTCGAGTCATGTTCTTGACTCGCAAATAAAATGTCCGATGTTTTCATTAACGTTTAAAGCCGAAAAGTGGCATTTTTTTAGTTTTTTTATTTATAACATAAAAAGTAAATGAGCAATCCTAATGGCTTCCATCGATTTGTTATAGACAATTAAATCACGAATAAAATGATCCCTTCATCGACCTGATCGGATAATTAGAGGCCGAGAAAATGAGGAAACCCCAGGAAATTTAAGGCTTGTTCAACAATTCAATATCTTTGTTGATTTTGAATTTCTATGACTGAATTTCGTTGAAAAAGTAGCCATTTCTATGATCTATAAGTGTTAAAAAGAATTAACACTGTAGGATAATAATTTTTTGCGTAATTGCTATTTCAAATATTTAATGCTACTAATTGCAAAATGTCTGTATGGTGCACCGATGGTCCGATTTCGATTTTTGAAACGGATTTTGACATTATAACTAAAGCACAACAAAATGTATACCTTGGTTTTCCAGTAAAATGTTGCTGAATGCAAAAAAAAGTGGTAAATTAGCTAAAGTTATTGAAGAAATAATCAAATCAAATATAACGTGCCACGCGCTATGCCTCTTCTACCTTCCTTCTTCCCCCACGCTACTTCCGAGCGCTCAGCAGTTTCGAGTCATGTTTTGACGTTTTTTTAACTCATCCAGCAACATTTTACTGGAAAATCAAGATAAACATTTTGTTGTGCTTTAGTTATAATTTCAAAATCCGTTTTAAAAATCGAAATCGGACCATCGGTGCACCACAGACTTTTTGAAATTAGTAGCATTAAATAATTGAAATCGCAATTTAGCAAAAAATTATTATCCTACAGTGTTAGTTCTTCTTAACACTTACAAAGCATAGAGATGGCTACTTTCTCACCAAAACTCAGTCATAGGAATTCAAAATTAACAAAGATATTGAATTGTTAAACAAGCCTTAAATTTCCTGGGTTTTCCTCATTTTCTCGGCATTCAATTATCCGATCAGGTCGATAATAAGAGCTCATTTTATTCGTAATTCAATTGTCTATAACTTATCGATTGAGGCCATTCATATTGCTCGATTACTTTTTATGTTATAAATAAAAAAACCAAAAAAATGGAATTTTTCGGATTTAACCCTCCGTTTGGCACATGGGTCCAGCCAGACCTTTTGCGATTTAACTTGTTTTTTTAATAATCTTCTGATTGAGCTAGCGACCTGGAACTGGCACACGGGGTCTGGCCGGACCCCTATATATTTGATATGGGAATATTTCAAATATATTGCTCGGAAATCAGAACCGGCGCAGCTCTAGGCTCTGCCGTTTCCGAAAATAGTTCCATTTGATGTTTTAAGGAACCAGAAAAAGAATTCCCAAAGTCGCAGACCTAAAATTTTCTGATTGAAAACAGTTTCACTTGACGTTCCAAGATAATAAAAAAAGTTTGATCCTCCTAGCCCTTCCGGATCACCCCCACTTTCTACCCCTAAGATCCAAAGAAAAATAAAAAATTTACTTAAAAAATTCCCAAAGTCCCAGACCTAAAATTTTATGATTGGAAATAGTTTGATTCGACGTTTCAAGATAATAAAAAAAAGTTCCATCCCCCTAACTCTTTCGGAACCCCTCGTTTTGTACTCCTAAGATCCAAATAAATTGTGAATACACTAAAAAATTTCCAATGCCCCAGACCTAAAATTTTATGACTGGATATAGTTCCAATTGATGTTTAAAGATAATAAGAAAGTTTCATCCCCCTAGCTTTTCTGGAACCCTTCGTTTTCTACCCCTAAGATCCGAAAAAAATCAAAAATATTCTTAAAAAATGCCCAAAGTCCCAGACCTAAAATTTTATGATTGAAAATAGTTTCTTTTGATGTTTCAAGATACTAAAAGAAGTTTCATCCCTCTAGCTCTTCTGAAACACCCTTGTTTTCTACTCTAGAATAAAAAAAAAATCGAAAATACACTGAGGAAATGCCCAATATCCCAGACCTAAAATTTTATGAATGGAAATAGTTCCGTTTGATATTTCAAGATACTTGAAAGTATTTTCATCCCCCTAGCTCTTCTGGAACACACTCGTTCTCTACCCGTAAGATCCGAAAAAATCTGAAAGATTCCCTAATTCCAGAACTGAAATTTCATGATTGAAAATAGTTTCATTTGATGTTTCAAGATATCCAAAAAAGTCCCATCCATCCAGCTCTATTTAAAGAACCTCATTTCTCACCCCTAGACATATTATCCTTGGAATGAAAGAATTAGTTGTAACTACTAAGGCACAAAAGGGAGGTACGAATTTTTCACCCCGCCACAATTCATTTTTACTATACTGTATTTAACTCTTATCCACAGTAATAAATGGGTTAAAGAAAAATGAACGGTGTAATAATGCAATAGTTTTCTAAGCTAACTAACGCGTTACATCCAAAAAGTCCATTGAGTCTTCAGGATGAGTTACAGTTATCTTAAATTAAAATATTACCTTCTTTCAAAGTCATGCATGGAATTGAGGAACATATTCCTATTGTCAATTCCAACTTATTTTGTGAAGATTTAGGAATTGTTATTTAGAGATTTTTTTTTGTAGGTAGGGGTTGCAAGTGAGGTTTTTTTCATTTCCACCTGAGTAGGTAATTAAATATATAAGAAAATCACAAGGATGAAGAAAAAACCAAAAATATACACCTGCATACTGTATAAATGTATATCAGCACACCTGCAAAAACGGAAGATTTCAATATTTCCATACATTTGCACGCATATATACAGGGGTCTAGCCAGACCCCATGTGCCAAACCGAAGGTTATCGGAGCATGTGCCAAACGGAGGGTTAAACGTTATTAAAAACATCGGACATTTTATTTGCGAGTCAAGAGCATGATTTGAATAAAATATAAAGTACCTTTCTTCTGATGGCACAGTCGGTTTTCTGCAAAAGTTTTTGGCACAACAATTTACCTACTGCTTGGACTACAGATGCAAGTGGTCCGTACAGACTGTGGTCAGACGCGGCTTCTTCTTCTACATTTTTAAATTCTCATCAATGAGAAGGTATTAGTTTTATGTGAAAATTGAAATTCGCGAATTTAATGAAATCCTCACGTTTTGAGACCCCCTGAGTCAGGAAAACCGATTTTTACAAAGGTGTCTGTCTGTAGTATGTCTGTAGTACACTGCAACCTCGAACTGAATCCACCCAAACTCGCTCCTTCTTCGAAATGAGATCGAGGATGGCTCGTGGACGAGACGGTGCGGGGGGTTTGAAGAGGAGCGCTCTCCTCGCTCCATTCTCTTCTAGTGCCGTGCATTGAAAGTCGGCAGAAGTATACCCTAGCATAGATTTTCGCAACTGCGCTACAGTTGGCGACAGTTATTCGCGTGTATTCGGCCCTGACTTTTTACGTTTCAGCTCACTCGAACTCTTTCCAAGGCTGTCGATACCCAAGCCCGAAGCTAGATTAAGTTTGAGGTTCCAGTGTACGTCTGTAGCCTGTAATCTGTAGACTCGATAATTTTTCGAGAGAATGATCATATTGGATTGTGCTTTGGCACGCTTGTTTAGGGCCTTAAAAGAACGGACGAGTTCGTTAACCAGCCATTTTGGACCAATTGTTCTGGTTTTATCCATCGAAGAAGCATTATTGAAAAATTGAAAATGCACATTTCTCCTCGAACTATGCAAGCTGAAAGAAAATATTGGGAACTAGAGTTATTATATTTAAAAAGATCTAGAAATATGCGCAAGACCATTTTTTTCATAAAATGCATAGTTTTTGTTTAAATCGTGAAAAATGTTATAAAAAATTAACAATGATAATTTCCAAAAATACTATGCGAGATACGAAAAAATGTAAGAAGTAAAAAATGTTCAACTTGAAAAAATCTACAAATAAACTATAGCCGATTTTTCGATAAGACGTATAATTTTCGGAGAAATAAAAAATTACGCTTACCATTGTAGAGAAGTCTTTTAATATACTCCGAATAGCTTGAAAATTTTCCACATGTACATACAACCATTAAGAAAAAAAATATGGGATTGAGATTAGAGATTATTATACCTAATAATTTTCCTAAATACTGAATACTTTTTGGATTCCAAAATATTTTCAATAAGGATTACTACCAATTGCACTACAAAAGATCTTTCGAATCTCAAAGTTACGGGCACAGTTTTCGCTTCATCGTTTAATTTGAAATTGAGGTCAGTTTCAAATTGATTCCACGTGCAAATTAATAGGTGTGTTTAATAGTTCTGTGAAAGTATATTACAACATTTGAATACATCGGAAAATTTTTATAGTCCCGATTGAACAATGGAATGAGTCTATTTCAGATCACACATTCAAAACTTTCTAAATGAAATCGTGAAAATTGGAAAGGACATACAATGCATAAATGAATGTTCGAAAAATTTTTGTTTCATAATTTGAATATTTTTATGGATTCCCATATTTTTGCATGTGTAGAACTTTTCACAATTTTTTACTTGCTGATAACGTAGGAAATAACTCATTCGAACTGTCTACCGTTACGGAAGTTTACGTAAAGCATGGATCTATCTTTATACTTGAAAGAGGTAGTCTAACGAAAATTTCGTAACAATAGTCAAGGCCTATTTTACTACTAATATGGACACCTGTTTTCAACAGACAATCTACTAAATAAAATAGAAGATTTTGTTATTTCTTGAAGATTTTACACAGTTATGTTCTTGAAATTGTGAATAGTTATATTTTTGAATTCCCAAGTCTTCAGGGCATTAAAAACTGTTCTCTTTCAAATTAGAAAATGAGGTGTCTCACTGAACAAGGGCGTGGACAGCACTCTCTAAATTTTCTGGAGTTGAATTTAACTCCAATGGAGTTAAAGTTTACTCTTCATGAGAATTAAAACACAGCCATTCTTTATGGAGTGATTTTTAACTCTTTTCTTGGAGTAGTTGAGTGCACTCCAAAAATGGAGTAAGCTTTTGACACTTGATGGAGTATAAATGCAACTCTTTCGAGAGTTAGATTAAAACGTTATGGAGTAACTCTAACTCGATATGGAGTAAAAATAAAAACTTCTCCAAGACTTCTCCAGAACCGCATCAGTTTACCACTATTTGCCATCGAATCCTGATTGGGAAAAAATATATCAAGAACAATAATTTTTGAAGTAGGAAAAGCCTACGCTGTAACACAGAATAAAACTTACAAGAGCGAAAGTATCCATGGTGCATGCCAACTAAAAGAACGAAAATGCGGTTCAGATAAACATTAACCTATACATATTCAATTTGATTTTTTCAATTCCGATAGTAACGACCAAAAGTGTAGAACATAACCACAATTGAATCCGACGGAAAAGAAACCCTCTACAACTTTAGGAAAATTCTCCTTATTTCGATTTTGTTAAGTATTCTAACCTCAAATGGCAACAGATCGTAAGAAACATATATATTGATATTTCATGGATTTTATACCATTGGAAGGAAGGAAACTGAAATCTAAAACGTATGAAATATACGAATATAATAAAACTAACAGGTTTGATGTTTGAAAAATATAAATAACCTACCTGCAAAAAAGCGCCAACACCGAACGTCAGACCAGCTGTTATTGCTTTTACTTACACTAGTATGGAGTAAAAATTTACTCCTGATGCTGGAGTATAGATTTTTACT
>WSXT02031049.1:0-13723 GCA_011762715.2 Neuroterus valhalla | reverse complement strand
GTGTGTGTGTGTACTGTTTAGGGTTAAAATTCTAATAGAAAAATGTAATCGAAGAGAAAAAATACATACAGAATTCAAGTAGAGGACACATCTTCAAACTACAAACACGTTTTCTTCATTACGCACAATTTATAATTCATGTGAAAGTTTATTCAATGTTATTTGTATTCACATTTTATTACTAAAATATACCATAAAAACTTCAGAAGGCATAAATGAAAATAATTCTACAGGCACCACTTATTTTCTAACTTAAGATTTCCGTAAAAATTAAATGAATGTGAAGCGGTAGACAAGGTAGGCAAATAGATGATGATTGATATTTTTTATGAACTTCTCAAATGACTCAAAGAACTAATTGGATTACTTGATGGCATAACAGACTACGAAATAAAAAATTGGGCGCCACTGATTCCTCCTAGCTTTTTAAAAATGCTTCAAGTTCAAAAATGTGGTTTCTTCGCAATAATGGAGAATTTCCGAAAAGGAAGGAAACGATTGAGATATTTTCGCCGGCTCCCAACAGTTTTGTAGATCTCTAATTAAAGTCAATTATTTCTGTTCAAAAATACTTCCACATCCAACTTTTTAAATAGAATTTAGAAATGAACATTCATATTAGCAGCCATGAGCTGTACCTCGCCATTTGAGTTGTTTTCTGGATCCACCTTTTATATATATATTTTTTGTACATTTTGTTTCTTGGTTGACAACTTATTGAAGATTAATTATTATTATTATTATATTTATCAAGTGTACACAAAATTTGAAAAAGAGTCTTTCTAATTGTATCACTCGCAATTCAGGGTAAGTTTCATCATTGAATCCTAAATTGTGTATGGGAAAATGACCTATGTACCAGCATCACCATCCTGAATACTGCTTTCTATCTATACGAGTATTGCGCATCATAATCTTGACCGCACTTTATAATAACTTTACCTTTCAATTTTTTATCATAAGATGAACTGCAATCTTTCTGCAGTATGTTTTACGTATTTTCCTCTTTTCCAGAATGGTACGCAATTCTTTAACAGAGTACGAGAATTACTGTCATCAACCTGTAAGCCACAAATAATAACTATCTTCTCGCCTTTTGCTATAGTAGTTAAAGTTGTTGATGGAATTCGAAGTATTATTTAAAATTACTATTATTATACCATTAAGCCCATATTTTTCGAGGCAAGCGTAACTCGTTAGGTTTCAGCCTCGTTTTACTACAGAAAAAAAGGAATTGATATGAAAAGATTTGAAAGGGGAATTGACATGAGAAATTTCGAGCAAGGGAAGTGTTGGAGAAGGAAGCAGGGATAGGTATTAGACCAGTCTCAGAACTTATTGCGTTTCTTTTGAAAACAGAAAAAAACATCATTCCATTTTTAATCTTAATTTTTATTCCAAGACCTTCGCTTGAGACGCAGCATTTCTGGTAAACAAAGGATTTAATTGAATTTTCAGGCAGAATGAATATACACGAGGTTAACGACATAATCGTCCTGTGCAACATCGCTCCGACACGGGTCACTGACTGATCTCTCTAGAAAACACCCCATGTGAAGAGTTTCACAAAGTTATTACAATAATCCAATTGGCGATGTCTTTACACGGGTCAATTAGTATCCAAAATCGTTCGTTTCAGGTTTCACTCTTTTTCTCATATACAATTGCTCTCCAAACATCCCTATCCTGGCATACATCTCTTGCTTCTTTCACATCCATGCATCTACTCATACAAGCTCTTGTGTTTCTACGGCTCTTTATATTTCTCCTCTTAAGGGTCTCATTCACACATTCTATCCATTCCTTCTTCGGTCTACCTCTGGGTACGTTACCATTCGCCCTGCTTAGATAAACTTGCTTTGTTAATCGTTCTTGATCCATTCCCTCAACGTGACCGAACCATCTCAGCAGATTTCTTTCTTTCTTGTCAGACATGGTTACTTCTGCACCACATTCTTTGAGAATCCACTCATTACTCACTTTGTCAATTAGTGTTTTGATGCACATATTATGCAGAAATTGCATGCTGATTGCGTTAAGTTTGCTCTAGTCCTTTTCTTGATACGTTCAGGTCTCACCACCGCACAGCACAGTTGGTGCTAACTTAGAATTATATATTGCAATTTTAGCTTTATTTGTTACATTTTTACTTCCAGCAATAGCCGGTATACTGCCAATAATGTTTCTACTCTCATTATTACGTATAGAAATCTCTGCATCTATCTTCCCGTCAGCAGTGAATAAACTTCCAAGATACACGAAATCATCAACTTGTTCTGTGCCTTCTTTAATTATGGCGATATTGGATATTATTTTCGTACCCTTACTTTCAAACAAAATAATTTTTGTTTTATTAACGTTGATCTTAAGACTCATGCTCCTCATGCTGGTATCTAGTCTGCTCAACATCTTCTGCAAATCATCGCCTGTTTCTACCGTAACGATCTTGTCGTCTGCGAACGCAAGGGTCGAGATCCACTAGGCCGAGATCAACACCTTCTTTGTTGAAGAGAGTCATTCCGAAACATTTGTCTATGTATATATAAAACATCCAAGAGGACATAACGCAACCTTGTCTAGCGCCCTGCTTGATATTAAACCAATCGCTCAGTTGTCCATTTACTCTCACACTCGCTTTGATACCATTATATATTGCTTTATATATTGCCCAAAGTTTAGCTCTATCCAACTTGTCGAAAGCTCTTCCCAGACCAGCAAATTCACAGAGAACTTCTTTGTTTACTCTGTGATCTGTCTCAAGCTAAATATCTGATCGGCACATGATTTACTCGACATGAATCCACATTAAACTTCCCAGATCTTTTCCTTTGTTATTTCCATGAGCTAATTAAAAAGTATTTTGGTAAATATCTTGCGTCAGTAAACTTATCGCTATATAATCATTCAAATCCCTTTGATTACCATTTCCTTTGTAGATTGGAACGATACTTGCCTTTCTCCAATCATTCGGAACTTCGCTGTTCACAGCACATATATTCGTAAATTAACACAGCCACACAAATAAATATCCGCCACAGAACATAAGCATTTCAGCGGTGATACGATCCAGACCAGCAGCCTGGCCATTCTTTAGTTTTTTAATAACGGAAATAATGTCGTCGATACCGATTCTGCCTTCGCTACACGCATCATAATTGTCTAACGTATCTTCGTCTGCGTCACTGCTATTATGCTCCATGGCTTCACCTTCATACAGTTTCTTGAAAAAAGCACGCATACTGTCTTTAACTTTGTCCGAATCCCATACCATTTCACCATCAGCATTCTTGATTCCGACTACCTTAGAGCAAGTATTCCCTTTCCTAGGCTTCTTAACTCATTTTCAAAATAGTTTCTTATTTCCTTCAAAATCATTCTGTATTTTCGTATCTTCTTCCAGTTTGATTTTATCCTTGCTTTCTTTTATTAGCATGTTTGCTTTCCTCTTTTTAACCCTACAATCATTTATGACCCCAGTCCTTTCCCTCTCGCTAAGACCTCTAATATTCAACATTCTCGAGTACGCCTCGTTTTTCTCGCTGACTCCCAACGCGTATTTCGTCATTCCATCACGCATCACGAGACTTTCTTCCTACGGTCGCAGTACCACACACTTACGATGCACTCTTGAAGACGCCATTCCGCATTATTATCCATGCACCCTCTACATTTTTGTTGCCTTATTCTGTCTCCCAATCTTTTTTGTGATGCCCTAAATATTTATCCAGCTTTTCACGATATTCCATTTGTACTTCTGGTTTCAGATTGTTTTCTTCTCCTCCATCCTTGACCTAAGTTTATTTTGGAAACTATCAGATATTGATCCAATCAGCATTCAGAACCTCTCATAACTCTTCTTTTTTTTACAAGTCCTCTCAGTATTTCGTCCGCTACAACAAAGTCGATCATACTATGGCTATTGCCTCTGTACCAAGTACACATGTGTATCATTTTGTGCATGAACTAAGTGTTTGTAATGAACAAATCCTTTTCTAAGCATAAACTGATCAATTCATCCCCATCACCGTTCATTTGTGGGTCTCAAAATTACCATGTGCTCTGTCAGTACTAACTTCAAGCGAGAAAATGTTCCGCGGATAAAGCCATGTCCAAACATCAGTCATGCAAAGGAAGGTGCAAAAGAAAAAAGGAAGAGAGAAAGAAGACGGAACAGAAAGAGTTATTATTGGTTGTGTTGCATACTGAGGAGGGCACAGTCTCCTTCAGGCTGGCCTCTAACAGAACCAAAAGTATTCTAAGAAACGTGATGGGAGTTCTGATTAATGAAAATCCTGGAAACAGTTAAAAATCTGTTGTTTTGTTGTTGCGTGTTTACACTCGAGATATGTAATGACGCATCAAAGAATTCTTTGTCATTTTATTAGGTTGACGCTCGAGCAGCTGGAAATTCAACAGTGCTTTTGAAGTCCTTTTTCACTCAAAATGCATGAAATTTTAAACGTATAAACATAGTGATTTGGACATTTATTGCAAGCTGATAACTAACGCAAAAATCATTTTTTCAGATAGAAACTCAAACAACCTGCTACCCAGAATAATCCATTGTACGATGTGCAGTCCAAGTGGTGGTCGAGGTCGTGAAAGAATAAGGTCGAGGCCTCCAGATTTGTATCCATGACAACAACCAGAGGAAAAGCTTCTTCAGAAAAAAAGTATCTTAGTCGCATTTAAAATTATTCATAGGAATGAAAAGAAGTTGGAACGAGGGCGCTAGAAATGGTTTTCAGTGCTATAGTTGTCACAACAGCTTTAAAGGGAGCACTCGGTCTTGTGGGTTCGAGTCTATTTCTCGTACCACTGTTGATTGCAGGACTCTCTTATTACCACTATGACCAACTAGATCCTGAGAGTAGGCCGATTAATAGGTATCCCCTGGATCCAGAATATGATTTCATAGTAGTTGGTGGAGGATCAGCTGGTGCAGTCGTAGCCAGCCGGTTATCAGAAATCCCTAACTGGAACGTGCTTTTATTAGAGGCTGGGCCAGACGAAAACGAAATCACAGACGTTCCTTCATTAGCTGCCTACTTGCAATTAACGAAATTGGACTGGAAGTACAAAACGGAACCAACAGGAAGGGCATGTTTGGCCATGGATAATGGAAGGTGCAACTGGCCTCGAGGAAAGGTCCTAGGGGGTTCTAGTGTACTGAATTACATGCTGTATGTTCGGGGGAATAGACACGATTACAATATTTGGGAATCCCTAGGGAATCCAGGTTGGGGATATGATGAAGCTCTCTATTATTTTAAGAAATCAGAAGATAATCGGAATCCCTACTTGAAGAATAATCCGTACCATGGATCTGGTGGATTTTTGACTGTTCAGGAATCGCCCTGGAAGACGCCCTTAGCAGTCGCTTTTATACAAGCGGGAATGGAAATTGGATATGAAAATAGGGATATCAATGGTGAAGTTCAGACCGGATTTATGATTGCTCAAGGTATGTAAGGATTTTGGATATTCCGGAAGCTAGGGGACCACTTTTTCGATCGTAGTTTGGGAGATCTTCGAGCTTTTGTAAATAAGGGCAAAGAATATCGATTTTGGGATCTTTATGTGAAATCTTTCTTGATTCCTCGTTTTATCTGGTGACATGATGTCACTATAATGCCTGGGCCTAAAATGTTGGGAATTCGATTGGCTATACGTCCCTACATTTTGTACAGTTTTAAATGTCCGAGAATTATTCGTAATATCAAAAAAGAAAAGAAGATCTGTTTGAGATGACAACTAAAGTTTTATGTCTGCAGGTACAATCCGACGTGGTACAAGATGTTCCACAGCGAAAGCCTTTATCCGTCCAGCCAGACTTCGAGGAAACTTACACACGGCTATGAACGCTCACGTGACAAAGATCGTTATCGATCCGCTAACAATGAGAGCCACGGGTGTGGAGTTCTATCGTGACGGAAGGAAGCAGGTCGTCAGAGCACGAAAGGAAGTGATCCTTTCTGCCGGTGCCATTAACAGCCCCCAGCTCTTGATGCTTTCAGGAATCGGCCCAAAGGAACATCTTCATCAAGTTGGCATTCCTGTTTTACAAGACCTAAGGGTAGGAGACAATCTCCAGGATCACGTGGGAATGGGAGGACTAACTTTCCTTATAGATAAGCCTGTATCTATAGTTCAAAGTCGTTTCAAACCAACGCCAATGACCATGCACTATGTGGCCAACGGCAGAGGACCAATGACAACTCTGGGTGGAGTTGAAGCCTACGCTTTCGTCAATACCAAATATGCCAACGCAAGTGGTTTATTTCCAGACATACAATTCCACATGGCTCCAGCCTCTATCAGTTCAGATGCTGGTGTCCAAGTTAGAAAAGTTCTAGGCATCACAGACGAGGTCTACAACACTGTTTTTAGACCTATCACAAACCGAGATGCTTGGACGATTATGCCTCTTTTATTAAGGCCTAGATCACGTGGAACTATCCGATTGAGAAGTTCAAACCCTTTCCAAAATCCTGTGATCGATGCGAATTACTTTGACGATCCATTGGATATTGCTACATTAGTGGAAGGTGCAAAAATCGCCATGAGAGTCAGCGAAGCGGAAGTTTTCAAGCAATTCGGTTCCAGAGTACATCGTATCAAACTTCCTGGATGTAAGCATCTGATGTTCGGATCAGATGCATATTGGGAGTGCCACATTAGGCATATATCTATGACCATTTATCATCCAGTTGGTACAGCTAAAATGGGACCCCCTAGTGATCCGGAAGCAGTCGTGGATTCGAGATTAAGAGTTTACGGTGTGAGTGGTTTGCGAGTCATAGACGCGTCTATCATGCCAACGATATGCAGCGGAAATACGAACGCACCGGTTATCATGATTGGCGAGAAAGGCGCTGATCTTATCAAAAGTGACTGGCTAGCGGTTACAGGTAGATAACCTATTCTGTTGGTAGTCGACTTTTAAATTAATTTGAAGAGATTCGATAACAGAGGACTTTCTCTTCTCAGATGAGCGATAGTTATAGGTTGGTGAAGTGCTATCAGTTTGAGTACTCGGGTAAAATCAATTTAGGCTCGAAACTCTGAAATTCTACTTTTAAGACGTGTCTATTAGACATGAATACCGAATGACTACACACTTCTGATACGAAAACAATACTTACAAAGGTTTTTGTATCATGCATAAAATAATCATTAAAAAAAGAATAATTGACCTCGAGGGTATTAGGCAGTGATTTTAGATTGCTGAATGTGCACGGAGAAAAATGGATTTTAAGGAGGGCTGAGCGTGGCTATGTAGTCCAACTTTAGAAACTAAATTTAATGTATATTAAAAAAGAATATTAGATACGTCTTCTCTGAAAGTTTAAGATCTTCTAGCAGTATTAATTGAGGGACCAGATGCAATAAGAGTCATGTTTAGCATAAAAATGCTAACTATGCTACATTCATCACTTTTTTGTACAAGGTCAAGTTTCAGAGATGAAAGTTAAGAAGTTTTCGAGCGGCGAGCCCTTTATTGCATCTGGCCCCTCAATTATTGAAGAATTCAATTCTGAGAATGATAACTTTGGCATGTATCTTACGGAAAATACTTCGCGCCATCTCACATTTTGATTTTTTACAACGCTAAAATTTTACTCTGAGAACTCAAAATCGAACACATTATGCACTAAATTGTCTCCTTTTATTAGGTGAGGTTTATCATTGAACATACCGGACAAATGAGGAAGATATTTAAATGAAACGATGTTGGAAAACCCTAGAAAAAAATCAGCTTAGTTCAACAAGCATCGAGAACCGACTGCGAGAATAAGTCAAATATGAAACTTTTTGTAAGATTTTATAATATTATCACCGAAGAAATTAAAAAGAGCTCGGTTCCATTAATTGTTGCACAATTTTCCAATTATGCTGAAACAAATATGTCAATATTGTCTTCTGTGGACACTATCTACTGATTATTAAAGTTTAGTTTCAAAGTTATTAATGAAAATAGTGCAAATTGTTCGTGTTGAATGGCCACGTAGACGGCTTGTGATATCTGCAGATTCTAATGCCTAACTTCCTAGGACCTAAATGGCTGTCATTATATAGTTGAATATAAAATATATTAAACAATAACATCCAGATGTTACAAGTAAATATCCATTCTTCTGCGTGTGAATGTAGATTATAAATGATCGATCATCAGCGAAATGATGATGGGTGTAGATCTCATTACGAAGGAAGAAATGGCTCATGTACAATGTTTGATAAATATTAATACAATTATCTCCATTCTTGCGATTGAAAATCGAATATTCATTTTCTCTTGTCTAGATGTAACTTGTACAGATATCCTTTAGATTTCAAGAATCCATCTTGAGAATATAAAATAAATAGTTTGGTTTATAAATCTCGTTAATTAATTAGGCTAAAATGTCTTTTATATGATGTTCTAGAAACAATAGTTCCGATGTACGTGTTTGTGTATATTTGAATTTGTGTGTGCGTGTGCAGAGATAGTCATGTAATTCCGTAGATTTGTTCTTTTCGGAATCAGTTTTTCAATTATAACTATTACAATTATCATAATTTAACTTTAATGCACATAGAAAAAATATTCATCGAGTAAAAGAATCGATTGATCTACATTAGCAGAACCTTTGAATGAAGAATAAACAATACTCGTTTACTGATCATATTCGGAAACTGGAAAATTGTAATTTTCTTTAAAAAAAAAAAACTTCTGAAACTTCTACAATTCGACCTCGGTGTACTCAGGGGAAAAAATTCCTGGGACAAAAACAGATCAATCTTTTCGAGAAAAATGTATCCAAAGTTTCAATCTAGTTTAGTGAATATATGGATTTTTCTAAGTCAGGGTTAGATTCTTGAATTGTTGATATAAGTTTTACTCAAAAAGCAATTTTTTTAGAGTCCAACTTCGGAAAAGCTTCGGCGACTCTTTTTACGGGCTTCACATTTCAGGATTTTTATCCGGTCATATGTCTCTATACTTCTATACATAACTTTAGACCGGCTACCTGGAGCCTCCATGAACCACGTGGTTTATGAAATACCCCTAGAGGCCCTTTTAATATGTACTTACAGATAAATGACTTTTCACTATTTAAATAAAACAATATCTCAGGTATATTAAAATATCTGCGTGCCATAATGTCGTAAAGAATTGAAATGCATTTCCATATGTAAGTACTAGGTATGTAAATAGTATGATTTGATGCAAAAAATTTGAATGTTTGTATCCGATTCAAAACGCATTATTTTCCTCCCAATTACTTTCCAAAAGATTAGAATGCCCATTTTCGCCAAGGAAAAATAAGAATTCGTGAAGGGCCGATAAAAAAGAGGTACTTCTTAATTTGTGGAAAAAACATTGTTAATATACCATGGTAAAAAAATCTCTGGAAAGGGCAACTATAATTGACTCCGATTTCTCGTGTACTATTTGTAAATGTTTGTAATTTTTTAAATAATCTATAATAAATGAATACTTTTTTATCAAAAGGTCCAATTTTATTTCTCGAATTTAGATTAGGAAAAAAATATTTCTACGCAGAATTTAAATAAACAAGCAATTATGCATGAATCTATTGGAATGTCAACTCTCTAAATCTAAAATAGTGGAAATTTTACTATTTGAATTAGTGAAAGCTAATAGTGAAATCGTTTTCTTGCACCTTCTCAATGAGTGAAATTCACTATTGTCATAGTGCGATTTTCACTAGCACTCAATTAGTCGACAATGACTAAATCAAATAGTGAAACTGAAATGAAGGAAAAGTATAACCTCAATTCCTTATTTTCGATCAACAAATTTGAAATATACTTATAAGTTAATGATGTAACTATAATACTCGATAGTAGCTCTTGCCATAAATTTATTTAGAAAATAATAATTTTTCAAAATAATGTTTGTCTAGAATGCAGGAATTAATCGTTGTTTTTAGTCGTGCATAATTATGTGAGAATATCTCTATTGAATATCAGAGTGAACCGACCAATTATATCACCCATTCTAAGAAGTAAGTACAAATAATATAATTTTAAATTGACAGAATAGATGTTAAATTTATCTTCAATGATAACGCATCAAGGCGTTTCGAAATATTTTTCTATTCCTTCTCAAGATGCGAAAATTACAACAATATCAAGAAAAATGAAATTCTCGACATTGTAAAATTCCAAAATTAAAAATTCCCGTAAAATAAAATTCCTGAAATTATAAAATTGCCGACATTATTTCTTGAATTGAAAATAACAATCAATTTACAAAAATAATGTATTCAAAAAATAAATTCAAACACGCATTCTAATAAACTGCAGGATATAACTCAGCACCGATTTATCTCTACGTTTATTTTTAATTTGTAAAAATGTATCAAAAATTCGAATTCGTAAACATTTTTCATAATTTTTCATAATACAATATGCACATTTTCAAACAAAATTGTTTATCCAGAAAATTGCGAGAGAGATTCGGAATGAGTTGCAATTAATAAGTTGATTGATTGAAATAATATTTCATTGATTATTTTTATCAACACCTGTGACTGTAGCTAATCCATTGTTTAAATTAGCGAAATCCACTATTCTAATTAGCTGAATCCGCCAAATCGAATTAGCGAAATCCACTATTTGAATCAGTGGTAACCACTTTCGCCATTAGTGAAATCTTCTAATTGAATTAGTGAAACTGTAAAACCACTAATTGGAATAGTGAATTTCACTATTTCATAGTGACCCACTTTTTTAAGTTGAAATAGTGAGAATTCACTATGAAATGGTGAAATTCACTATTTCAGATTTAGAAAGAAAATTGAATACATAAGCTATCTGAAAAACCACCAGAGAACATGAAATACGTATTTTTAAGTGATCATTGTCATTTAAAAAAACACAAAGAAACAGTGGGATACAGGTCTTGAAATTTTAATTCTAGTTTTTTTCCGAAATAATTTGAAGTTCAAACCAAAATTTTTGAAAAGATGTCCGAAAACATTCTGTCCCATACTAGTACCAAGTAGAGTTACAAAATATTGAGCATATATTCTACTCTTTCATTTGCGGAAGAAAGATATTGTGTATATAAAATGATGTGAAAAAAAATCCGAAAATATCTTAAAAGATCAAATATAATTGACACCGATTTGTGTATATTATTTTTAAATTATTGTAATTGAATGAATGCTTTTTTCTCGAACAAGGTTGGCCTTTATTCCTCTCACATTGAGAGGGAAAAAACTGCCTGCTGCGCAGGCACATCCTCATCTCGTGCGACTCACGAGTTTGAGCGCGCCTATGCCGCGCTTCCTCTGGATTTTGCGCTTCGCGCTCGATTATATATGCATATGGTCTTCGTACTTCCCTCATATTTGCGCAGAGTTTTTTAATATTGGAGAGGAACTCTTGAAAAAATTTATTGAATTATATGTATTTGTGAATTTTACTTTGTTGAAGCTCATTTGTCTCTGACGCATACATTCTCGACACATTTCAAATTCATGTTATTATTATATTGGTGCAATAATTAATTGAATTAATTATGTTTTTCACTTTCATTCCATTTCGTAATCGATAGAAGAAAATATATTTCTCCTAAACTTTGACCTATCATGTCTAGGTTTGAACGAAATTAGAATGTAAAACGAAAATTACAAGTTCTATGGAAAAATGTTCTATAACAAATTTCAAGACCCCTCTTTGACAATCAATTCGGATGGTGAAAATTTCAATGAATGTGTCATTTTTCTAAAAATTGCAATTTTCGTGCGATTAATGTTATTTTTTACATTAAAAACAAAAATCTTGCGTTTCATAAAAAAATAGTCTATAGAAAATTCGCAGAACTTTTGTAGATGTACATCTTTGCTTTATAACTATTTTTTCGCATCTTGTATAATTTTGCTGGTAGGTCGAATTATTTCATCTTGATTACAATCTCCGACGTTAAAAAAAACTGTGAGTCTCATATAAGATTGTGTAAGAGAGTTTTTAGATCTTCCAAGGATAAAAAGTTTTGCTTTTCAACATCTTTTCCATATCTTGAACAGTTTTGCTGGAATATGAAATTCTTTATTCTTTTAAAATCGTTTTCGATAGATTAAAAAATGGCTCAATAATGAACTCATAATGTTTTCGAAAAACGAAAACGACAACAACGACGACAAATGAGACACCGTCTTAAAACCGGTTTTTTTTTCAATTTAGGAGGTCTCGAAACGTGGAGATAATATAAAATCCGCGAAAGTCTATTTTTACGTAAAACCAATACCTTATCATTCAGATGAGAATGTGAGAAACACTATTTATACACAAATTCAAAAACCCAAAAAGATGAATTTCAAGATAAGTTTTCGAATTGATATTCCGGAGTTAGTAAAATCAATGCAAATCATAGTTCCATATGCAAATTCCAATGGTTACGACTTATCTCTTTATAATTCAACGCTTGATGCTTCATTCATCTATTCTCCTAGCACGACCAACAGTTTTATTCAATAGGTCGAGTTTTGACCTCCAACAAAGTTTAACAGCGATGAGTTTCCTAATTTGGACAATTTAGTCGACAAAGGTCTCTCTTCGGCATCATGAATGTTCCTTAACTCTCGTTATATAGTACGATATTTTACTATTTTGACCACCAGATTAAAAAAATGGATTTTCGAGCTCACTCCAGCCCTCATAAACAGTTCTATCCGTCAAGTCAGTATAAAAATCATAAAATATGCAAATTTTTTACTAATGAGACTACATTAGGTAAAAAATAAAAACTATCCATTGTACAACGTTTCAACACGATTTTCTAACTCAATTTGATACTTCAGCATTTTGCGTGCATATTTGAAAAGCAGCTTTCATCATTTGCATGCCAAAACTCAAATTAATATAAAGTTTTCCATGGTTCAATATGACGCAACGAAATTTAAAACCTCGGTCAAGATGACGGGGCATTTCAAAGCAGTGACCTTGGAAAGGTTTCGATCAAATCACCACTTCCCCCTTTCCAAGGCCACACATTTAAAATGACAAGTCATCTCGACCCGGACTATCTTGATCCAGTATAAAGATAGTCAAGTATCGACGTGCATGAAACAGGAATTAAAACATAGTCCTCTTAAAATGCTGGGCACAATATGAGAAATTCATGTTAACTTAGAGTTCCTTTATATCGAAAAAGAATGATTTTCGCACTGTAATTTGAAAAAACAGGCAGTGGGAGAGACTGGGGCTATATGTTGAATTTAAAAAAAAAAAAATTTTCAGTCACTTAAGATGACTAAAAGTACCTACACAAAAAACAGTTTCAATATCGTGTTAAGTGTGCCCCAATTAGCTGAGATACGTACTTTGATAGAAATATGTTGCCAAAAGTCCTAAAAAGTTGGAACTTTCGGCAGCAGAAAAGTTTACGACATTGTCAAAATGCACTTTAGATTGTGTACTCGTCAGCGCCCAGATGATTGCCACATAACTATGGATGATTGCATCTGGTACCGAGAGCCTTCTTTGGTTCAATTTTTAGCACTTAAACGGTAACCGTTCGAAAGATATTGCAGATTAAAGGTTATGAGAATTTGACATTCAGCCCCAGTGCCCCCCACTATAGTACTGCTGGCTTTACTTAGGGGCTGTCCATATATTAAGTCAATACGGAGGGGGGGGGGGAGCATTTTGAGCATTTTTTTGGAATTTTTTTTCCAAGATTCAAAAATTGAAAGTACGGTTTCTTGTA
>WSXT02031038.1:0-13724 GCA_011762715.2 Neuroterus valhalla | reverse complement strand
CAGACCGACAGACACATTCGTAAAAACCTGTTTTTCGGGTTCAGGGGGTCTCAAAACGTGGACATTTGACAAAAACGAGGGTGGTGAAATTTTACACAAATCTAATACCTTGTCTGATGAGAATGTAAAAATGAATAAAATGTTTTATGACAGCTGTGAAGCGTTTTCTCTTTCTAATAACAGTTTTTTCTACATAATATTTGCAAAATTATAATTCTTCCATGAATAATTGTTCAAACAAATTCGATTATTAATAACTTCTTGGCGCGAAAAACCTTTTTTATTACTGTCAGAGTGAGAATTACAAATTTTGGCATAATGCTTTCATACTATATTGTAGTAAATTTTCACTGTGATTGGAAGCCTGGGAATGCTTCACAACTAAAATAAAAAATTTTATTCGATTATTGCAAATGAGTCATGAAATCATCAAAAAATCAAAATATATATTATAATTTCAGTTGGAATATGTTTGAAATATTTAAAAATGTTTTCAATATTATACTCTCTTTTTCGATAAGGAATATGTAATACATATATATTTCATAAACCATTGGAAGCTAATTATTTTGATACTTATTACGCCAAAATAAAAAAATTGAATAATAAGAAACTCGGAAATTTCCAAAACAATTCTAAAAAATTGCACAATGCTGGTAAACAAAAGAATTTACCAACAAACAAAACGAGCCTTGAAAAGTAACGCAAATTTCAACGTCTACTACGTCTATTAAAGTATATATATTTTACGTTTTATATATAATGTTTCGATAATATTTTAAGGGTAGAAAAATGATCAATAAAGATTTGGTCCAATTAATGGTTGTTTTATTATCCCGAAATCAGTCATTCATGATGGTTTTTGTTTCACTGCAGCGACGCATTTGTTTATTTATTGGTGTATTTGTTGTAATATTCAATCGATTATTATCAAAAATTCTGAAAAACTCCTTCATTGACCGAGAAAAATGGTCAATTTCGCAAATTTGAACAATTGTGAATTTCAAGGACATTTTTCGATGAAATGGTGAATGTTTCGTTTTGCAATCGATTAAATGGCTAAAAACATTTTTTGTAAATCTTGACGGTATCGCTAGATTCTTAAGAGTTTTGTGTTCAAATTTTATTGGAAAATCTCTCAAAGTTTCGCATACTCCGTTAGGAAGAATACAACTTTTTTCTTCCTTCTCTAGTTACAATAGGCACAAGCATATCAAGTCTCTCATTTGCCCGGTCTTCATGAAAGTGACCAATCTAACGATGAATCATTAGTGAAAATGAAATATAGGAAAATAAAATGATAGGGAAGGGATAGAGCTTCCAAAATAAAAAAATATGTATTGTTCCTAGAGATTGTAATAGTTTTTAAAAAATTAATAAAAGTTATGAAAGGGGGCAGATAAGAGACCTTATATGCCTGTGTCAATTATAACTAGAGAAGAAAGAAAAAAGTTTTGTTCTTTCTAACAAGGTATGCGTATGATTTTCAGCTTTAAAGATCGAAGGCTTTAGGATAAATCCAGTTCATACAGAAAAATAATTCAGATGTTAATAATTTGATGTTGTTTCCCTTTCCGTGATTCATGAAAATATCAATATCTTCCGGCATAACTTCGGAGACAATTCTCTACCTTCCCAAATTTCCTTTTCGAAAGTTTTTTCGGGGTCGATTCAAGTAAAAATAGTTGCATATCCGAAAAAATGAGAATGTTTAGATATACAGTTACTTTAGAGCATTGAGAGAAATTTTCTATAAAATCCTTAGATTTCGAACAGACCCAAAAATAAATCTTAGGTGAATAGTGCAGTTCTCAACCAAAACAGATTGGATCCCACGAAATGAGATGAACTGCTCAACTAAAAAAGGAGTTTCTACAGCAGACTCGAATCGTCAACAAAAATACTGAATCTTTGACCAAAAAGAATGATTTCTCTGAAGAACATATAATAGCTTATATTCAAAGCAAGAAAGGTCTTGTCTTTCAATTAAAAACCTACATTTTTTCCTCTTTTTGTAAATTTATCGACTTGGTTGGAAGTCATATTCCTTCGTTGAGAATTCATCTTCCCAGTGATGATCTATGATTTTTGTTTGAAATACATTCCTCGAATTGAAAATTGAGATCTGTCCTTTAAAAACCGTTTTGTTCCTTATTGTGAATCCATTTTATGGAATACGTAAAGAAGTTGCGAAAGCAAGTAAAGGAAGACAGGTATCGGTGGTAATGAGTTGGGAAACGGGTAGAAGGGAGGGAGTAAATAAGGATACAAAAATGAGTTAATGGACAAAGTTCTTCAAAGGACCGTTAGTGTGTAGGAGGGGGAGGGGGGGTAGAGAAGGAGAGGAAGACAGGAAAGATAGAAGAAGGGGGAAGCAAAAGAGTCGGAAGAAAGGCTTAAAGAGAATGAAGTGACAGAGGAGGATGGCTTGGAGACAGAAGCTCTAAAGTATGAGTTGAAAGGTCTACGGGAAGAGATGTAAAGAATACGTGACAAAGTATGGAGAGGGAAAGGATGGCCGGAAGAATAGAGGGTGGGACTAGTGGTCCCGCTTTTGAAAAGAGAAAAGGGTAAAAGAGATGGAGGTTCAAAGAGGTAACATAATAATGTCGGTAGGTTACGGAATCTATGCTGAAGTGTTCGGAAACAGGCTAGGGAGTCAGATAGAAGAGGAAGGTAGCATCCTATTTAAGTGGACTGGACAAATCAAAGGGATAGGAACAACAGATAACATTAAAGTCCAAAACAATCCAGGGAATAAGAATTCGGTGTAGGAGGAAAGAAAACTAGTATCCTTGTTTGCCGATTTGAAGCCAGCGTTCGATTCAATTAACAGAAGGGTTTTGTGGCAAGCAATAGGAGGAGAAGGAGAAGATGAGAAGCTATTTGCAAGGATTGAGGAAGTTCTTCTAGAAACAAAGTTGTGAGTGAAGATAGAAATTGAGAGAGGAGATGCATTTGGGACAAGGAGAGGACTTGGGAAAGGTTGCCTATTGAATCTGCCGTTGTTTAGTATAATGCTGGCAGGCTTGGAGAAAAAGATGAGAGAAAAAAGGAAAGGAAGTACGATCTAAGGTAACAGTAAGCTTTACTTTTTAGCACATGCGGATGATGTTGTACTATTGGCAGAGGATGAAAGAGGATTATAGATAATGAAGAGAGGGTTTGGAGAGTATGCAAGTGTAAGTTTAACACAGGAACGGTTTTAGGGGAAAGGACGTCTATGGATGAATCGAGAATAATAATTTGGATATTTGATACGCTATTATGGACAGTCTTGCGCCATGGAGTAGAAATGCGGGGTTGGAAGGAGCGAAAGAAAGATGACAGTCTTCAAGAAAGATTCTTATGGTCATGGGTTCAAGCTTGAGTTGTCCAGGATATATGCTGAGGGAAGAACTGGGTAGAGAGAAAATTTGAGTTCAGCAAGTAAAGAGGGGAGAGAAAAACAAAGTTGCACAAGCATACTCAGGTGAGATGGAATTGGAGAGAGGAGAGGCAACACAGATGGTTCAAAATGGTAAGGAGGGAGGCAGCGAATAAGTAAAGAATGTAGTGTGCATGAAGGAAATATGAATAGCACGAAATAGAATTGAAGATGATGGTAAGACAGAGAGAGAAAAGATGGATGGAAATTATGGAATCCCAGTACAACAGATGGTACTAGGTGGTTGAATGAGCGGGGGAACCAGAATACCTGACGAAGTTAAAAAAGGAGAGCAAGTGAAATATAGTGTTACGGTTTAGAATGAGAGAGGAAATGAATTCATGTCGATACTGGATAGATGAAAAAGAGAAGAGGTTTAGAATGTATAGTTATGAATTGGAGTCGTGAGAACATGTTTTGGAAGTGTGCACTGAGGAGGAAGTAGAATTCTCGATAAAGGGACGTGAGAGAAATAAAGTAAGAAGTCGGGAATTCTATTAAATTGATACATGGTGAGAGGAAACCTAACCTTTCGTTCACAGTTCCAATGATTTGTTCCAAAAATGCATATTTCAAAGATAAAAATTTTCCTTCTCATTCGAGAAAACTCGGGAGCTTCTTTTCTCAGCTCCCTTTATTCAATTACGCAATCTAAAAGTGGCAGAAGTGGCAATTGATTTAAGAGCAAACTTGTGAGCGTGTCAAGAGAGTTAAGAGCTGAAGGCTGATGGTTGAAAAAAGACATTGTTTGGAAATGCTGTAGGATAGGAAGAGAAACTCATATAGGGCGTGCCTAGTTGGTGAGAGACGAAATAGGAACAAAAAAAAGGTTGCCGGCGTTCCTTTAGGATTAAAGTAAATCCTCATCTAGCTCGGATCGTTAAGTCAAGGGGCAACTCGATTCTGTGTCCCTGCTCTCGAGATTCCTGAGGGATCAGAAGGATAAGCTGAGCAAGCGCAATTTCAAGTAGGGTACCACAAATCTTTGTGCTAGATAGTTTGCCTCATTAAGTTGATATCGGATACTCTTGACGATTGGCTGACCGGAAGATGTCGAAAGCTGAGGGTTGTTCTGAAGATTCCGATTTCATCGATAAAGAGGATTGCTTGAGCTGATTTTTAAATCCATGCAATTGCAGAATATTGATCCTACTCTTTAGAGGATAGCTAATTCATTTAAGGGTTATTCAGATCAAGCTATTCCAGCTCAATTTCATTTGATTATATCTCCCTTTCTATTAAGTGGTTAAAGTCAATTTTAGTCGGACATAATTTCATTCACTACATTATCCATTTGTCCTTTCGTAAGTTCAGAAAGTAAAGAAGCAGAAGGTATTCGTAACGTTGTGTATTACGTTTTTCGAAATCCAAAGGAAGCGGAATTTTATCATCCCAAGGCTTCAGAAATGAAAGAAGAGAATTTTCGAGCATGTGATCCTAAAACAGAGGTGTCTAATGCAAGGTTGGCGCGCTTCTCCTTTCTTCTCCTTCTCCGAGCGCTTCGAGGAGAATTCTCTTCTTGTTTCGCCACGGGCTTCGTCTGATAACGCCTGGCCACGCCTTCTTGCGCGAGTGACAGTTATTTGAACCGTTGCTCACGCGTTGGATACCTATTTCCCAAAACTCAAAATTGTTTACGTCATCTGTAGAATTTTATAACAGGATCTTTCTTAGACTGAAAATACTAGCAAAAATCATGTTTCCATGATCAATTTCTTCTACTTCGTTTGTGTCGAACCATTTGATTCTTCAAGAAATAGTCCAGGCACCCTATAAAAGTAAGGCCTGTTTTTTCGGCAAAATTGATACCTGTTAAAGAACGACGCAGTTTTGTAGTGTTGGCTAATAAACAAAGTCGACATGTTTCAGTCGGACGCCGAGGACTCCTGGTATTCCTAAACAATGATTGGAGGTGGAGAAAACAGGTTTTTTGGTTATTGTATGGGACCCATTTACCTTTCAAGAAAAAGTCGGTTTCAAAAATATAGGTCTCGAAAAGATCTATAAAATGGTTGGTCTTGAATTCAAATTGGTTTATTTGTTAATCTGCAACATAATTAAAACCGCGGAAATAGCTATTTACTCCACAAGAGTGATACTCCTAATACTGCTCAGGCAATTTTTAACATACATATCTCTAATTTTGCCCAAGTACGTTGCACTTATCGAAATAAAATCAACGGCGCAGTAACTTTCAATTGTATGGCAGTAATCGTGACTGGTTAGAGGCCTTGAAACGGTGCAATCTGCCGCGAAAGAGTGGGCGAACCTACTGACGTCACCCGGCGCTCGCGCTAGGGATTTAATTCCCACGTTCAAACTCAAAAATATTACGATATTTCAGCAACCAACAGACGTAGTAAGGTGCTTCTTTTTATTTGGGCGAGCTTTTTGCGCTGGTTATAAATTTGTTGATGACGTCTCCAAAGAATGTTATCCAATACCTGAAACTTACAACTAATTTATTTATATTCTCTTTTTTTGTTGGTTATTTATTGTTTATCGAACCGCATGCCGAATGGACCTTCTCCTTTCCAGTAGGGGTATTTGCAAGCTGCTGATTCGCAGAAAATGATTTCCTGGATCATTTTCCATTCTTTGTCTCATCTTTCTTCAGAATCCATATCCAGACCCACGAAAGATTCGACATTTTTTTTACTCCGATAGTTCAATCGATTTGTGATTCACTTACAAAGATGAAATAGATTCAGCTGTACAGATTTCTCTTGATCCGAAATGAAGATCGGATATTTGATAAGATTATGCTTAAGAGACATATCTATGTCAAGGTATCTAAAAGGGAGGATAGAATCAGACCATCAGCCTATTATCTTGTGTGTAAGAAGGAAGAGCTGTGAAAAGCAGGAGGAGAAAAAGTAACGATGGGTGAGAAAGAGATATCGACGGGTAAGGTTATAGAACAGTACCAGGAGCAGCTAGGGGAAGTGAATGTTGAAAGAGACTCGGTGGGAGAGGTATGGAGGGAGGGGGATCTGGAAGTGAAGTGTGTGTGCGAAAAAAATGATTTAGAAAGAATGAGAAGGGAATGGTCAAACCATCGTGGTATGGGAAATTTATCAAAAATGATTAGAAGGGTGAAGAGGAAGTACAAGAAGTGGAATGAAGGGACCGCGAAGAGAGAGGATAACGTAGAAATGAGGAAGAAGTTTGAGTTGTTGTGAAAAAGAAGAGAGCAAGGGAGAAAGAAGGATCTGGGAGAGAAGTTGAGGAGTGTCAATACCGAGGGGAATGTGTGGAAGAAGATAAATAGGTTTAGAAAGATTAATTTCAGGTCTCAGACGAATGGAAGATAGATGTCGGAAGTAGAAGAACGAGAAAGGAGAGAGGTTCAGACTTATGGAACGAAGAAATATAGTTGAAAATAAGAAAATGAAGAAGGACGAAGGCAGCAGGCTTGGATAAGGTGCAAAAAGGAGCGTGAGTTTTTAGCACACCAGCTGTTAGAGAAAGGCTAAAAGAGGTAGTAAAGAAGGCATGGAGGGGTAAGGAATTTCCAAGAGAGTGACAGTAGGAGCTGATAGTGCCACTGTATAAGAAGGGGGATAGGGATAGGCAGGAAAATTATAGAGGAAACTCATTGATGAGTACGGCGTACAAAGTCCACGCAATGGTATTAGCGGAGAGGCTACGTGATTATGCCGTTGGGAAAGGCATATTGCTCTGGTGGATAGAGAAATGTTTAAAGGAGGGGTCAAAAGCGTACGCGTTTTTCAGAAATCTAGAAGGTTCTTTCCCATCGGTTGATCAGCGTAGGTTGAGGGAGGCAATGGAGGAGAGGCGAGTAGAGAAAGGTCTGATCGAAAGGGTAAGAGAGGTGTATAAAAAGACGAAAGATAGGGTGAAAGGAAAGAATTGATTTTCGAGGGTTCCTGGATAGATAGGGGTTGAGGTACGGATGTCCGCTAAGCCCAACGCTTTTCGCGACCCTAATCGCTGCCATGGAGAGGAAGCTAGAAGAAGGAGTAGTTGCGAGAGTGAGTGTAGGAGGGTTTGTAATTGTCGCTTGCGTATGCAGATGACAAAGTGTTGCTGGAAAAAAGTGAGGAAGCATTGGAAGAGAAGATGGAGAGGTTGAGAAGGTACTTGGATAGGATTCGGTTAGAGTTAAATGCAAAAATGTCAAAAGTTATGGTGTTAAGGAGAGGAGGTGAAAGAAAAGAGAGGAGATTGGAATAGAGGAGTGAATGGGCATATAAAGGAGAGGGTATGGAGGGCAAATATTGTGATGAGGCAGGTGTGAGGATTGGGAAAAAGGTTGTTTCCAGATGTTCTTGATAGAAAAATTAAGCTGTTTGACTCCCTGGTTATGAGCGCGCTACTGTATCGAGTTGAGCGGTGGGGGTGGGAGCGAAGCAAGGAGGTGGAAAAGGTTCAGAAAAGATACATTGGATGGACACTGAGGTTGGATAGAAGTATACCTAGCTGTATTGCGAGAAAGGAGATAGGGAGAACGAGTTTGGGGTTCACAGGTAGCCTGGTGTGTAAGTATGGGTAGAAATGTATGGAAGAGGAGGGAAATGGGTTGGTGAGGGAATGTTGGTGGACGGAGGAGAACGAGAGAAGGGAGGGAAAGATGGAGGAGGAGGGAGGAAGGTTTTTTTCGAAAAAATGTTCGGCATGAGGATAAAGTGGAAAGAAGTCACAGAGAGGAAAGGAAGGTGTATGAGATGGTTAAGAGGAACGACATGGAGTGAAGCAAAGCAGAAGGTTTCTGGCTTCCTCAGGAGAAGAGAATGTGCGAGTTCTGGGAGAAGGGGTAAGCAAAGTTGGAGCACTAGTTGGAAGAATGTGAGGAGTTAGATAGGAGTGGAATCAGCATGGAAATAATACTGAATGGAAAAGGGAAAAGGGGGGCAAAGTTTGGATGTTGGAGTTAAGTGTTTGATGTAAAAATTATTTTAAACATGTTGATGTGAGCAAGTCTATTTTTCAAGGCCAATAGGCTGAAAAATTAACGTTCATCTATCTATGTCAAGGTATCTCTGATGAGCTATACTTTCTAATTAGGAAGAATGAGGAATCACATTGTTCTTGAAGTAGTGAAGTTTATTTCAATCTAAACGGATGTCATTCTTCACCCTCAAGATAACTCCTGCATCTAAGTAGTCGAATCCAATTCTCGTCAGACATAATCACATTTGCTCATTCCTACAGTTCTTTCGGGAAGATCAAGAAGCAAAGTAGGATATTAAATATTTCTAAGTCTGTCAAAATAGGGTAGCTAAAATAAGTAATTTTACTACCTACCCTTTGATCCAGAAGAATTCTAAATCACATGTTTTCACCAGTAAGAAACTTAATTTTAGTAGAACAGGACGTCATTCTCGATTTTCTACAATCTGTCTTCTCCAGTACATTTTTCTATAGGAACTCGAAATGACATTTTTTCCTCAGTAGGAAAGATCATTTTTATATGCCAGGACCTGATTCAATACTTCACTTTTCTCATTTTTCTCGATAGTTTTTTGAGCTTCATGCACCAGATCAAGGCTGCTGATTTGCGTGAAATAATTCTTTGGAATCATTTCATTTCTTCATCATATCTTTTACTGAGAGAAATCTCCAGCTCCGTTGAACGTTCAATTTTGTTTTTTGTTTGACAGTTTACTCGATTTGTATTTGCTGACCAATATGAAATAAAGTCAGCTGTACTGATTTCTTTTGGATTGGAATGGTCTACGGTTGAAGCTATTGCAATATTTTTGCATGGTTTTGTTTCTTTCATGCTGAAATAGTTTGTTGGAGCACTCTTCTCCTCGAAACAGAAATCGGATACTGGATAAGCGTACGATGAAGAGCGCAACTGTGGCGAGCGTGTATGAACTTCTACAGTGGGCGTTCATCGTTGATTCTAACGTATGCAACACACCTTATATACAGAGCGTATCTTTGCACCATCTGAATTGCCACTATTTCACAAAAGTCACAGTATCGTATTTTTACGTGAAGTATGATTTTACCGCATTTCGATTCCAAGGAAATCGTAAATACCGATTGAGAGAGCTTGAAACAAATTCTGAATGGCGACAGTTTATGCTGGATATTTATTGCATTACATATTCCAATGTTAGGATTTGTAACCTGTATTCTAAGACGACAAACGCGGTTAGTTTGAAATTATTCATAGTCAAAGGTCGGAACAATGCAAATGTTTTTGGAACAATGGGCCTTATACAGGGGTAGAGAGAATAAGTGGGTAGAGACCTTATCCATACTAGTATCTTATGCACCTAGGGAAAGACACAGGTGTTTTTTGTCGAGCGTGATGTTTACTGAACTCAAACATCGCTCGAGACAAAAAACGCGTCTATCCCTAGGTGCATACGATATTTTCTTCAACAAATGCATGAAAACACGGGGTTTCGAGTTTTTTCCCTACAGCTGGAGTTTTCTTCCCTGCTAGGAGTTTTTATCCCAGTTTTTTCCCTGGCTCTGAAAACAGCAATTCCTGACTCGCTTCACACGCTCGAAAAGCCGTGGGTTTCATGCATGTGTTGGAGAAAAAGTATTTTGCTACCGTGACGCTGAAAAGCCCTCCGGAAAAGTGTCATTGAAAAGCTTTATTGACTCTAGAGAGGGATATATGACACCAGTTGACATTTTTACGTGCATCTTCTACGACTTATAGATTTTACCAACATGCAACTTCTTGTGCTTCGCAAAATGTTCAATCATTCACATTTGATACTGTATTTTCCTTAGATTTACAACGAAGTGGGAATCACAAAAATCGGAGTATATTTACGTACGGAGAAAACTGGTAGAGTATATGCTACTATTCGCGTTTAGTAAGCTGATTTATAGTAATAGCAACTACTCGTTGGTTCAGAACACCTAACAGAGTTTTGTTGATTTAACTGAACAGAAGAGTACGAACGCTGACTATCTGTTCAGTAAAATCAACTTTATAGCCCTCTGAAGATGAAACTGAAGTTTGCAACGTTTCCCCTAGATGTCAGGGAAAGCAGTCAATTTCAACCTCTAAGTGACAAAAATCCATTAAAAAATTCTAAAATGTTTTCAAAGTTCCGTACCTAAAATCTTTCACATGAAATTCGTACATTTTTATGTTACATATTTGAAAGAAAGTTTCGTCCCCTTCTCTGCTGGGAGAGGCTGTCGGTTTCAACCCCTAAGTGTCCAAAATCGATAAAAAAAAATTCTAAAATGTTTCCAAAGCTTCTCATCTAACATCTAAAACATGGATTTTGTACATTTTGATGTTGAATAATTACAAGGGAAGTTTCATTCATTTATCTGCCAGGGGGGCTGTTATTGTTAACCTTCAAAAATATCAAAAATCGGAAAAAAAATTCCAAACCGCGTTTAAAGCTTCTTACCTAAAATCATAAACATGGATCTTGTGAATATTGATGATGAATATTGATTGCTTTTCCCGGTAGCTAGGGAGATGAAACTTTTTCCACAGTATTTGGCATGAAAATGTACTCAATACATGCGTTAGTTTTAGGGTGAGAAAATCTTCACAGCTGCCTTATTGAAATCAAATGACAGGAAAACATCTCCAGATGATATTGAAGCCATTTTCAGCGTTCTTATGGAGGAATGAAATTTTCTTTTGCTGGAGGTAATTTAAGTTGATACAGAGGAGGGACCTACAAGGATTTACTTCACTTTCGGTTTGCTGTTGGATGACAATGAGGTCCTCGACAGTGCCTTCGGACTTATAGGGTCCAAATGCGATCATTTATTTCAGACTTTGTAAAATTCGGAAGCAGGAGAATCAAAAGAATTCTTGATAAATTGGAATGTTCAGAACACATAATTCTAATTTGTGATCACTTTTATCTTTCACTTTAGATTTATTTGATTTTCATTTCCATAAATTTTGAAAGACTAATCGGATTGGATTGCCCTTTGTCACACATTTTGTGGGGCCAAAAAGATAGGTCAAGTTCGTTAACCAGCTATTTTGGAAGAAAAATCAAAGAGGGAGAGCATTTTGAACATTTTTTTGGACTTCTTCCAAGATTCAGAAATCATTAGTACAATTTACTCCTGGCACGTAAAACGTGAAACAATTCATCCTAATCTTTTTTTTCGATAAAAACAAAATATCCATAGTTATGGTATTTTCAAAATTGAAAAATATAAGAGAAAATGCGAATTTTTAGACAAATAACAAAAGATTGAAAAGAAAATCAGAGAGAAAAAAGTTTTTTCTTGGGAGCCCTCCAGGATCGTGAATACAACTTTTAGAATTTTCACAAAAAATCGAAAATTCCAATTTTGAACGCACAAAAAATGATGAAAAATATTCTGTAAATTCGATAACTCTTGAAAGAATGATCATGTTTGATCGTGCTTTGGCACCCACCTTAAGGGACATAAAGGACATGTCGAGTTCGTTAAGCAGCTATTTTGGATCAAAAATGAGAGAGGGGGAGTTTGAAGAAATTTTTTTACTTTTCTTTCTAATACCCAAGAATTGTAGGAGCAATTTCTTGTAGCGCCGAAAGAGTGAAACAATTTATCCCAGTCGTTTTCTTCGATAAAAACAAAATTGTCGGAGTTGTTGCATCTTCAAAATTGAGAAATACAAACGAAAATGAGAATTTTTAGCCAAACAAGGCAAAATGTGATGGAAAGCTTGAAAGAAAATGTTCTGTTTTGGGAGCCCTCCAGGATGATCTTCACAACTTTTCGATTTTTCTCAACAAAAAAACCTACGAATTCGGTAGAATCTTTCTTTTTTATAGGACTAGCGGTTTTTCCTTCATTCATGAAAAACCATATGAAAATGAAGGAAATGATCTTTTGGACAATTGACACAAGTTTAAAAAAAACCAAACAGACACAAGTTCTTTGCCAGAAAAACATCTTTAAATGTGTTATCAACTTCTTTAACAGGATATGTAGTTCTCATTTCAATCAGGAAAAACAACTATGAAAATAAAATAATACAATTTTTGGAAGGATGACTAAGGCTAACGCAGAAGATTTACTCTCATAAAATTAAAGTAGTCCAAATTCCGTTTTGAGTTCCACAAGCTTTTTATACAAATGTATAAAAACCGCGGGGTTTTTATACACCTTCGTCGTGAGGCAAATCACTCTGGAATCAGTGTACTTAATACTCGAATGAATAGAATAATCACTGTAAATAATGAGGGCGATACGGAACCATTGTGAATTTAATGCGAGGTTTCCATTGAGCGCGAAGCGCGAGATCCGAAAGACGCGCATCCTAGGCGCACTCAAACTTGCGAGCAAAGCGCGCGATGAGAATGTGCCTTTGCAGCGGGCAGTTTTTCATTATCGCTTTGCAATAGAAGTGCTGACAATTTTGATGTACTGATAAATATGGAAGGATTTTGAATTTACATAGGCAGGTAGGAAATTTTGCAAAGATTGTCTTGTAAAAGCGAATAAAAAAGAAGCCTTAATGATCCTATAGTATAGTTTTACTAGCATTGACATATGGTACCTTGCCTGATCGATGCGTTAGCATTGAGGGTCCAGGAAGTGGAACATGACACCGTGTAAAACTTTTACGATCATCGTTTACGATCTATAGACTTCACGGAATTGCAGCTTCTTGCATTTCGCAAAATTTCCAACCAATTTTTGCACATTAGATATGTTATTGTTATTAGCTCCACAACGAAGTGTGAATCGCAAAAAACGGTCAATTTTTGCGATTTTCGCTATTTCATTACCGTTTCGTAATAGAAGTGCTGATAATTTTGTTGCACTAATAAATATGGAAAGATTTCGAATTTACATGAGCTGGTAGGAAATTTCGCAAAGATTGTCTTGTAAGGGTGAAGTAAAAGAGAAGCCTTAATGATCCTAGAATACAGTTTAACTAGCATTGACATATGGTACCTTGCCTGATCAATGCGCTAGCATTAAGAGTCTAGGGAGAGGAATATGACACCAATGAAAACTTTGACGATCATTGTTTACGACCTTTAGATTCCACGCAATTGCAGCTTTTGCATTTCGCAAAATTTCCAACCAATTTTCACACATTTCATATGTTCTGGTTATTAATTTTACAGAAGAGTATGAATCACAAAAATAGGGCTACTTTTGCGATCTTTGCTATTTCATTATAGTTTCGTTATAGAAGCACTGATAATTTTGTTTTACTTAAAATTATTAAAGGATTTTGAATTTCCATAAGCTGGTATGAAATTTCACGATACTACCCACTAAACCTTAAACTCCTATTACCTGCCAACCCATTTCCCCGGAACCGCTTAACGCATTACTTCAGGGAAATGGGGGTAAGGCCTTTGTGCCGTGCTTC
>WSXT02031027.1:0-13724 GCA_011762715.2 Neuroterus valhalla | reverse complement strand
AAATTCTATTTATTATTGAAGTTTAAGTTATTTTGGTTCGTGATTTTCCTGTTTTCTAGTTCCTATCGTAATTCATTATGGAATATAAATAGGCATTTAACTCTCTTCCTTTCCTTCCTTCGCTCCCCACTGAGAGCGGTATGTAGTAGTGCATAGCGGCATCTGGCACATGAGCACGACGGTGTTTGTTTGTGTTTGCCTTACACGGATCAGAAAAATTTATTATTTATTGGAGGAATGGAAAAATGTTGAAACGATGTAAGGAACAAAATAATTAAAAAGAATCTTCGTTGTATTTTTGATTATTTGCAATGATTAGTAGTTGGAAATCACATTTTTCAGTGAATATAATTTTATTGAATATGAGAGGAATTAATGAAGATTTTGGAAGAGCTTAGATTATTCGTTCAAATGTCTCTTGCCCGTATCTCTTTGATGTCATATTCTACTAATCTAAAACAACTGTTACTTATTAGGACAATTTCTATACTCAATTTCGTCTAATTTTTTCGAGTGATTGTTCAAATAAGAACAACTTTAATTGTCAGCATATGGAGTTATCGCTTTTGTCACTTTTACACAAAAGAATATTGAAAACACACATTTCATCAAATGTTGGAAAAATTAGCGCGTATTTAGGAGACCGATATATGCGAAAAATTGCCAAATGTTTTAATATATTCCATGAAATGCGCGTATGGTTTTCCTTGGAGAGGAGCAATAGTATATTATATGGCGAGTGGCGAATGGCGCGGATTACTGACGAGTGTGGAGTTGCTAACCCGAGCGAAGCACCACACGAGGCAGTGATCTCCGCCATTCGCCACTCACCATGTACGATATTTTTCATAACAAGTGCATCGAAAACTCGACTTTCGACGACTCTTGAGTGATAGCGAAATAAGAAAAATGAGAGTTTTAAGGTTATGGTTGACAACATGTGACAGATGATTCACTTTCCCGCTCCAGCGGACTTACTTTCGCCGCTCCAGCTGATTTCTATTCGCCACTAGTGTCGAATAGAAATCTCGGCAGTAATCCGCCATACTCGCATCGCTCAAGAGGCGGCGAAAGTCGAATTTCCGTTGAACGTGTTATGAAAAGTAGGTTTTTGTTGGTAATGGGGTACTTCACCGGCCTAGTCCGAAAAAGTACACTTTGACGGGATATGCGCATGGGCATTCATTACTTTGAACCATGCGCACTATTCTCACGGCGGTTCTGCGCGGTACGTGTCCTTTGAACGTAAGACGTAAGTTAACGAGAAAGCTCGAAAACCATACTCTAATTACATAAAATATTGTGTGCCATTGCAGCATATTCTTCCAACAGCCATGGTACACAATGTACTATTATGTTATTTTTTGTAACACGATAATGGTTTCCATCGCTTTCTCTGCATGTTTTTGAGCAGCAAAGTAGGCCCTTGCTTTACCGGCCCAAGCAGATAAAAGCTCACTTTGACAGCGTATGCGCGTGCGCAATCGCTACTTCACCTCACGCACACACTGTTCTGCTTGGCTGAAAGGGGAAAACGTCTCTCTAAACTAACCTCAAAACGTATTTCATGTGAATATTAGAGGTAAGCTATAAAAATGTGCCTTTTCAGCGAAATATTTGTATTAATTCATGAAATTACTTCTCATTCCGAATTCACAACTTCTTCTTGGAAAAAGTGTAATTGTCATATATATTGTAAATTTGTAAGATATTTATTTTTCACAAAGACTTGACTGAAAATATCTCATAGAACTGGAAGAAAAATTTGGAAAAAATTCATAAAGTATGCATATTTTAATAAGGATAATACATGTTTGGAGTGATATGATGGAGTTTGGTAACTATAAAATGAAAAAGATCATCAATTAATAAAAAAATGTATCATTCAGAGTTGCAGATACCGCTGGTCGGTCATTGACTTTCAAACAACAAAGCACAAATGTATCATGTGTGGGAAAACGAGCCTTTATGCATGTGCAAACGAGAACTGTTCATATGAATATTGTAAGGTAAGTTTACTGGTGGCTTATGCGTTATTTATTGTATTAAAGAGGATCATCAAAGAATCATTTCCTCTCGGTGATTTGGTGATGTGCTTCTTTCGTCAATGTGGCTATTTTTTTATTCCAAATTACAGATCAATAATAAACTACAGAAAATTTTCAGCGGCTGAATAGTGTCCTATAATATTTTATTCTATTCTTCAACCCTCAGTTATTATAGCTGTATTCAGAAACCCAAATTCACACCTCGATTTACAGTTTACACTGAAGTGCAAATCCAGACATAGCGAGTTTCAGTGGACCAAATGCGTTATATCCCCCCCTCCCACAGGAGATCGTCAGACATTAAACCCTTAAACTCAAATCCCTTCCCAAAATTTCCAATTATCCCAACTCTTATATTAAGCCTCCAAGCAATGCCTGACGTACTCAATTCTGAGGGATATTCAATCTATCAAACTCCTACCGCCTGCAGCCTGAATTTATTTAGAACGTTCGCATTCGCCTGAAAATTTGGCCAGGGGAGTGGAAAAATGCAGAAAACGAAAACTCCCAAGCGCAGTCAATTACCGAAAGGCAAGTTTAGATGACATTCGATAGAATCGAATGCCCGCACTCATATCCTCGGCGTCAAATCTCCCGTTCGACAGTAGTTAAACGTAGTAAAAATATACATCGTACTCCTTGATGAACAGAAACGAACTATGTTCATGATCGGATTCTCCGCCCTGGCTGACTACAGCATCGAGGTCACGGAGATTGAAGAGGGAAAGAGGTATAAAGACCTTAAAAAGCAGCTGCAGCGATTCTATAGAGGATATTCGATTGAAATAATTTTCCTTATCATCGGTGCTCTCGGAGGTGCGACGCCTTCGCTGTTTCGTAACCATAACAACCTACCCGTGTGCCAGAAATATGTCTGTGTGTACATGTATATGTGTGTCTCATTTTAGAGGAAATTTTAAAATATAAAAATTGTGCAGATTACAAGAGAAATATGACTGTATTGGTAAATGGTATTGAAAAAATCTATTTTGTGTGTTCTTTATACAGTTGATCTTATTGTTGCGTACGTGGCGCTAGGTGACGTCATATAACAATATTAGAGATTTAAGGCCAGGCCTAAGCAAGCCTGGAGAAATTTGCTCTGAGGCACATGTTGGCGTCCCCACTGCCGATGATCTTGAAAGGCTCACGACATAATCGTGTGATCAACCTAGGAGTTGAAAAAATACAATTTTTAATATTTCAAGTATTCAGTTTGATAAATCTGACTTTGTAATTATGAATCCGTTGTTCTCGTATCTTACCAAGTGTTCAATTTTTATTAAAGCTTTTTAACTAAATAGACACGCAAAAGTCAGCGCACCGCTATAGTCGACGCTACAGAGCAGACTCTATACAGTCTCCCGTGCGTCTCTCGTGACTGCGTCGCATGTGCCCAGCTAATGCTTCTCCTCATAGAGCAAGGAACTGCTTCTTAGCACGCCTATACCTGTGCTACGCACTGCCCGTGCGTGTGCTATACTGCTATGTCACTCTCCTGAAACGTGCAGTGTTTGCCGCGGCTGTGCACATGTCTGGCGCTGCTATCAGCACTCGAGTATATCTACTGTGAAGCAGTCGATATATACGTGCGCTGATTTTTGCGTGGATACTCGATTCTTTGAGCTTTACTTTAAAAAAAGTAGAGTGGTCGCGGGACCGCCGACAGAAGCTTTGCTCCTTTCGTTTTGAAAGAAAAACATGAATTTGATTGTTATTTCATTCATCGATTTGAAGAAAACAGCTATCCCCTCACTCTATGCATACATGCAAGCCAGTAAAAGAAATATTGAAGCAGGAAGTATGAAGTTGATCGCAATCGGAGATTCAAATTTCAAAGAAGTTGAATTATTAAAGTTTGTCAGTTTCAAGTGTAATATGTAGGCATGAATTAATCTCTAGTCAATTTTATATAAAATATACAATTTATTTTAATATGGTTATTCAATTTTGTGCATGTGTGATGTATACTCCACTTGTTATACATATACTACACCAGAACGGGAGAGAGGGAGAAAGAGAGAGAGAGCTATGCTAGTGCTATGCTTGATACATTTTCAGTCGCATTGAACGTGACGCGGACGGAGTGTTCCCGTTTTTCGCAGTTAGGTGGCCTCGCTCAGAGTATATAGCCTCCCAAAAGAAGCAAAGCTTCAAAAATCTCATTTCATTAGTGAAAAGTTTCAAACTTGAATACCTTAATCGATATCCAAATTAAAGGCAGTCATTTTCAAAAATTGTAAGCATCAATAGTGTATCATGCACTAAGGAGGCGAAGTAGTCCTTTTACGGCTGAGCATGTGTTGAGGGACTGATAGCAAGAGTGAAGTAAAAAAATCGTCGGGGCAAAAATAAGTTGGAAACGTTGCACAGTGGGGCCAAATCCCGAAAAGCTGGCCAAAACTATGAAATGTTCATAAAATGGGTCAAATTTTCTTACTCAGGGGTTTTCGGGGTCGCTGTTCCCAAACCCGGTGTCAAGAATTTCAAATACAAAATGTCGGATTTAATATGGTGGGCGAGTATGCTTGATACATTTTTTATGCTTTTCAAAATTGGTGTGAGGGGGTTTTCGAGGTCGCTGATTACGAATACAATGTCAAAAATTTCAAATACAAAATGGCGGATTCAATATGGCGGACTATTATGCTGAATACGTAGTTGCTGATCCTTCTCAAAATTAGTGTAAGGGGGTTCTTGAGGTCGCTGACTACGAATCTGGTGTCAAATATTTCAATAACAAAATGGCAGATCCAATATGGCGGACTAGTATGCTAAATATATCTCTGGTTCTTTTCAAAATTAGTGTAAGGGGGTTTTTGAGGTTGCTGATTACGAATCTGTTATCAAAATTTCAAAAACAAAATAGCAGATCCAATATGGCAGACTTGTTACCTAAAATTTCATTTAATTCTAATATTATTCGATATAAGGGGTCTATGAGGTCACTGAATACCAATGCAAAATATTAATTATTGAAATATATGTATTCGAAGACTTGCAAGTAAGAGATACATAAAAATGGACAATTTTCAATATTCGACATCAGAAAATTCAGATTCAGCTCTTCGAATAAAAATAATTTAATTTTGCACATGCATGATGCATTAATAAAAATTGGTGATTTAATGAGTGACTTTGTCAGAGCAAAATCAAGAAAGAAATATTTTTAATTGTATAATTATTTGTAGTTTTTAATACATAAGTACCAAAGAAAAAACATTTGCGAGAATAAATTATAAAAATAATTGTAACATAGTTTTTATTTATATTCAAAAAATGATCACATTTTACTGCCCCTAAGTGTGCCCTATATTCATTTTAGTCCCGGGCCCCGTAAAGCTTTATTCCGCCCCTGATTGAAGCCAGTCGGCACATTTCCTGTGTAGCACCCTAATAAAGTTAGCGCAAAGTAACGAACACTCCATCAAAACCGATTGGCAATTTCCGCATGGGACATTACACGTCGGAAAAATCAAAATCTTGGGACTTTTTCTACAAAAAAACCAATAAAAATCTGAGAAGTAGATGGAAGCAGGATTTTTTTTTTATTTCATTAACTTGACAGTATACTTTACAAGATCTGATGGGTCCTGAAGGGCGGCAGAGCCCGGCAACTCAACTTTTCTCTAAGTGTTTGCTTCATTTGATTCAATTTTATCTAGTTTTTTCAAACAAATCGGGATTTTTTTTTAAATAGTAATACTGTGACTATTATACTAGTGTTTTTTATTCAAATAGTACCTACCGCTAGCTGATAAATCCATTTTTTAGAATTAAAAATCTTGATTTTATGAGTTCCTGTAAATTCCGGAGTACAGAACCAGTTTTCGCTCTACGAAGCCGACAGGTGTTCACGGAACGGAAGCCACATTCAAACTGTCATAAAATGACAGGTAACAGGGATAGGGACCTCTAGGTTGCAGATTCTGAAACTTTGATCCTTCCTTCACAGAAGCCACCTACTCCGATCTTTGAAATGGGAAATTTATTTTTGGTATTTTGGACAGCTTTTCGGGATTTGTCCCCACTGTGTGTTGTGGCGAAAACGAGTTAAAATGAAAAAATTATTGTTCTGACTTAGAGAAATCAAGAAAAACAAACTCGTTTTACACAGATTTGTTTTTATAAATATTTCAGAGCTGCATATCCAGGAACGCAAAACAGTGCCTCCTGAATGCCGTCGTTGGTGATTGGAAGTGTTTTCTTTGTGACGTCCAGCCTTTATGGGAATTGAGAGGCGTTTGCGCAAGTGTAATCATGGAGCACCCTTTTTATACGTAAATCATTTATTTCAGTTTTAGATCTCATTTGACGATGTAAACAAATATTGTCTCTAAAATGTTCTGCTAAAAATCATTTAAAATAAGCATGCTAATTTTCAGGTTCATCTTTTAAACAAATCATTTGAAAGTAATTGAAGTTATTTCCTATAAATGACTGTTCATGTTCTAAAACTTGTTCTGGAATTTAAAGAATATGATACTCATTCAACAATCTTCCAGTTGCAGGACAAGCGGCACGAACATCTCGACATCGACACAGATTTCAAGGGCTCCACAAAAGAACGATGATCGAAAAGTGAATGATCTCAGCACCGAAAAGGAGAGTGACGGCTCCTCGGATGAAAAATCTACTGTGCACAAACTGAAGTATCTAAAAAAGAGAAAGAGAGTAGACAAAAATAGCAGCACCAGTGATTCAGAATCCGAAAAAGCAGCAGACGCTGAAGAAGAATATTGTTCCCGGCTTTGGAATGCTCTGAGTGGATCTGAGGATTCTATTATAAAATATATCAAAAAGGAAGGAAAACTTCGGAAAGGCGGAAGAGGTCTTAACGCTTCGGAGATTAAAATTCATGTCAAGAAAGTTTTTGGTGCTTTGAAAATCGAGATTGGGGAGAGATCCAAAAAACTTGGTAAAGTTTACAAGAGCTGGAGAAAGAAGCAGATTGGAAGCTTTTGCGTTTCTAAAAGAAGAAATAAATTTCGGAGATTCGTTTCACCAGGGGAGATAGAAGGAATTGTTAGACAAGACAGACAGGAATTTCTTAGCCGAAAGACCTCACTCTCGAGTGTTGGAAAGGAAACTGGTATCCTCGACTCTACTCCAAGGAAGTCCGACGAAAAATTGATGGAGAAATTTGACTTAAACATAGAAGTTAGCCAGGATAAAGATTTTCTAGAAAGTGGGAAGCAAGTAAGCGGATCCGAGAAACATTCCAATCGCGATGAAGAAAATTCTTATGTGTCTCCGAGAAACTATGGTATGTCTCGAAATTCGAATAAATCCACAAACAATTCTGATCATATGGAAATGATGAGTTGCAGCAACAGAGATGATTTTGAAATAGAAGACCGCCTCACCAGTGAAACTGAGGCTGAATTCGAAAGAAACCTAAGGGGTGTGGAGATGGAAGTAGAAAAAAATGTACTTAAAGACTCTGGGAATGATTCTGAAGCCTTTGAAAAAACTTCCCCCCAAGGCAAGAAAGACTTTTTAAAGAATTCCGTTAATGAATCTTCCGGAATGGTAGAAAATGAATTCCTGCGACAAATGACAGAGTACCAGGAGGTACGCAAAAATTCATCAGGAGCTTCAGAAGAAAATTCGCCTCGAGTTTCGCCAACAAACTCTCCTTGTGTTTCAGAACAGCATTCACCTAGAATTTCCAAAGATTTTTCCGGAAGTGGGGACAGTGAATCGCAAAGTTTAACAAAATTACAGAAGTTACACGTGAACTCCCCGCGCGGTTCAGAAATAAATTATCCTAGAGTTTCTAGCCTGAGTTCTTCACAAATTTCGGAAAAGAATCTAGCATCTGAAGAAGAAAATGTTAACCATTCAGCATCAATAAATCCCGAAAAATCTGAATCAGAAAGAGAGAAAAGTTCAGTTATTACAAATTCAGAAACGATGACTGTAGAAAATTCAGTATCGAAGGAAGATAAGAAATTTGAAAACCATCGATCTGAGTCTGCAGAACTAGAAGTTCTTTCTGCTAACAAGTTGTCTGCAACTGAATCTTCAGACGAATTCGAGATAAATGCGAACGAACCGAAATATGAATTTCCTAATAGAAATAGAAATAAAAATATGCAGAATGGAAATTCAAAACCAATGGACGTAGCAGATGCAAGTATGGTATCTAAAAAGAAAGATAACGAACAGGTTCCAGAAAAGAATTCTCTACGACCTGCCGAAAAAAATCCAGCTTCAGACGAAGTTAGAAATATTCTCAATTCAACATCAGAAAAGGATCAAAATGATTTATCAGAAGATGAGAAACCTTTGAACACAAAAGAAGAGGAAATTTCAGATATTGACGATTCAGACGTGATGACTGAAGAGATTCCGTTATCAAAGGAAGATCAGAAATCTGGAAACCAACGATCCGAATCTGCAGAACCAGAAGTTCATGCTGGTGAAACTTCGCCTGAATATAAAGCGTCAGACGAATTTGAGATAAACGTGGACGAATCAAAAGATGAATGTTCAAACCGAAATAATAGTAAAAATAGGATCCCGGAGGGTGGGAATTCTAAGTCGATTAATGTAGCAGATGCGAGTTCAGTATTCATCGAAGAGAATAGTGAACAGGTTCCACTCTTTAAGAATAACTGCCCTAATTCTCATCTTGGTTCAGACACGAGTAACCCCATGATTGAACCGATCTCTCCTCATCTCACAGAGAATATATTTCCCATAGTTTTTGATTCAAACTCTCTACAAATTTCGGAGAAGAATTTAGCATCAGAAGGAAACAAAAATATTCTTAATTCAGCTTCAGAAAAGGATCAACATTCTGAATCACGAGGAGAGGAAGCTTCAAACACAAAAGAAAGGGACATTTCCGATGGCGTAGATTCAGTCATGGCGATTGAAGATGATTCATTATCAAAGAAGAAATCTGAAAATCGTCGATCAAAATCTGCAGAACTAGAAGTTCTTAATAATGAAAATCTGCTGGAAAAGATTTTTCCTACAGTACCTTCATCAAATTCTTCCTCAGCTTCAAGAATTAATACTGTTGGAGAAGAATCGGAACAAAGCGACGGAAATGACGAGGACAGAGAAAAGAGTATTGGAGAGGAAAATTTGTTAAATGCAGATTATGGAGACACGGATTTGAATAAAAAAGATACTCTCAAAGAGAAAGAAAAAGGAAATATTTCTAAAAACTCAGAAACGATTGTATATGAAGAGGATCGAAAATTGAAAGATACATCTTCGAATAGCTTGGAAGAAAACGACATGGCAAATTTGCTACAGTTACACTGTGGTTCTGAAAATAATTACCCTGCACTTTCTGAACCGAATTCTCATTGTGGTTCCGCTAAAAATTCTCCTAGGATGATTGAGCAATATTCTCAAAGCTTTTCAGGAAAGATTTTCTCAAGTGTTTCTGAAACAAACTTTACACTCGTTTCAAAAAAGAATTCAACACCGAAAGAAGATGAAAGTATTCTTATTCCAGCTTCGAAGAAGAATCAACATGCTGAATCAGAAGAAGTGCAAGCTTTCAGCACAAAAGAAAAAGAAAGCCCAGTCGTTGCAGATTCAGACATGATGAGTGTGGAAAATTCAATATCAAAGGATAATAATGCATTTATGAACCAGCAATTCGAATATGAAGAACCAGAAATTCTTTCTTGTAGAAAGTCTCCTGGAACAGAATCAAATAATGAAAAACTTGAATCTGAGATGAATGTGACTACTTTAGAGAGATTAAAAAACCTATGTGATTCAAGCTCCGACTCTGAGATCTCCGCAGAACTATCTAAATCCGAGGACGAATCCGCTTCTGAAGAGCAATATTTTTACAGATCATCTCAAAGAAAGAAGTTCAAGAGAATAAGGAAACCCGGAAGCCATAAGCTGCTGTTAAGATCATCTTCAAGGAAAAATCGAAGATCTGAAAGGAGAAATCATGAAAAAGAGAATAAGGATTTAGAGGACAAAAAGAAACTTTTAAAATTGTCAGAATCCTCGTCTGATGAATCGGACAGTTATAACTATCCAACTTCTGAAGAAGAAAATAAGAAAAGAGACAATAAACGAGTCAGGAGCTCTGATTCTGATGCATCTGCATCAAATAAAAAATTTCGGACGAAGAAAATGCACTTGGGCGAAGTTGAGGAAGGAAACTTGAAAAGATCAGGAAAACGATCAGAAGCAGATAGTTTTCGAAGGTAGTTTCCCTTTTTCATAGGTAGCTTTTGTAGCCAGTTCTGAAATTTACATCTAGAATCGTAAGACGTTTTCGAACTTCAGGCTGTTTTGAAAAGACGATTAATTTGGATTTTTTTCGAGTTCCCTTTTATCAAATAATTTCAATTCACGCGTTTATTATAGATTCAAAATTTGCGTCGGTATAAACGAAAGTTCTTCAAAGGTGGTCAAGGTTGCTACGAAGTCAGGAAGAGTTGAAAAATTTGCAGAATTCTTTCTATGCTCTAGGAAATTTGAAAAGGCATAGTATTTTTTCAAAAGTTCTGAAAATGGATTTTTCCAAATTTCCCGAACTGTGGCCAACGGCCATGCCACGCTCAAAAAACCAGTTGCCGTCTGATCTCTGAAGTTAAGCAGCCTTGGGCGCGGTTAGTATTTGGGTGGGTGAACATCCGAGGTTACCGCGTGCTGTTGACATGTTGACCACAAGGATTATTTCATCTCCTGTTCATTTCGCACTAAGTATGAGGATATACCAGATATATATGAGCATTGCAGTAATCCAGACACCCACAGGAATTGGGACATTTACCCTACTACTATACTTGACCAATCAACTTTTTATGGAGTTTCGGGAATGTTTTTTTTCCTGCAGTTTTCAATGCAGATAACCATTTTGTATACAAATTCAATTTCATCTTGATTCTTCAATTCTGAAAGTTTTTTTTTCCCCTCCAAATGCGACCCTTTTTATTTTCCTCTAGATAATTTTTGAAAAGAGCTGGATTGTTTTCCTTCAAAATCATCGTAGGAAGTTTGGATGGAAGAAATTAGTTGCCTTACTGTTTATTTCTTTGTGACTTAAGTAGATGTTCTAATACTTGTGGAGGTCCTAATAATTGTAGAAATTTGTTACAAGGTATAGAATCCGAAAATTTGCTTCAGGATTGTGTTGTTTTGAACATGAATACGACTTGTTCGAATTTTAATGCAACTAACTTGGCTTCTTGGTTTCTTGAAAGAAAATTGGAAAAAATCGAGATTTGATGAAAAACCACCGTTGATAGCGTTATAAGTTCAATAGGCATAAGTTTCTGAACTTCTATAGCGAACGGTACTTTTTTTTGAACAGCAGAAATTAGTAAATTACAATACTAGGTTCGAAAGTTGTATTTTTCGTACCTGTGTGATGACTAGACCGAGTCGAAGCCGAGGCTTTATCATCACACAAGTACGTGCATCCAAATTTCTAGCCGAGTGTTGTATACTATTTTTCTTTCTCCCTCCCTCAAAAGAACGTCTCCCGAAGCCGCATTTCAGGCTGGCAACGTGTGGCTTAAACGGTCTGCATAAGTCGCACTCTCCTTCCTGAAATGCGGCTGAGACAGGCGTATTTTTGAGCCAGATGGAAGAAATAGTATGTTGCATTACAAGGGGTGAAACCGAGCGCTGGCAACCGAGTGCAAGGTGGCTGCCCGAGCGAAATGAGGGCTGCAATCGCACGAGGTGCAAGAGCTCAGTTTTGCCCCCTGTAATGCATATCCTTTTTCACAACACCACTAAAACACCATTCATATATATGCATGTAGAGTGAGTGCGACAAATACGCCTATGCAATGATAAGGAGTAAACATATTGGTTTAAAACTTTTTTCAGCCCCTAGGGTTAAAAAAACTAGAAATTTCAACCCTAGGGTTGGAAATCGAATGATAAGGAGTCAACCTATAGGTTCAAAACTTTTTTCAGTCCCTAGGGTTGAAAAACTTGAAATTTCAACCCTAGGGTTGGAAATCGACGTTTCGGCTCGATTGTCCTACAGACAAGGAAGAAGGTAGTATCCATTTAGATACTATAAAATGCGGCACGACTCTTCACACAATTCAAAATCGCACTTCCGGCAAGGGACAGAGAAAAATAGTATACGCGACACGGGCAGAAGATAGGAGTCGCTGCACTGCGTGGCATAAGCCCTCGGTTGCGCCTCGGGCTTGTGTGCACGCAGTGCGGAGAACTCCTATTTTCAGCCCTTGTCGCTAATTTTACTATTACCAATGAAGACTTTTCGAAAAATGTATTTATTTCAATTCCACTTTCATTTTAGCCTTGTTTCGCTGAAGCATGTCGAAAAGTCTCACAAAAAGTCCTCTGTCGATAGTTTCTCTGATGAAGATATGAATATACCGAATGTTCGTAAAACATTATTTCGCAATCGAAAGTCTCTTGAAAAGGCAGCAGATGAAAGTTTAATGGATTGTTTGGAAAAAGTACGAAATGGAATTGCAAGTACAGATCAGATAGATAATTTACCAACGCCCATGGAAATTGAACCTGAAATTCAGAAGATCATGACCAAAGAAGAACTTTTTTCCCAAGCGAATAGAACCGCAAAAGAACTCGTATTGAAAAGTTCTAGTACAGATTCTGGTAATTATAAAAAACATGGATTAAATAGTATATTGCGTAACGAGGGTCAAAAGGCAAAGATTTCACGAGCGTAAAGTTAGGTGTCCAAACAAAGCGAGGGCTGATATCATACGTTCGAAATCGTTGCCTCGACCCGCGTCATACTCTCAATTTTTCTTTATATCGATAATTGAAAATTCGACTTGAGATGCCTATGAAGCGTGTCGAGAATCGAGTTTTCTACCAGAGGGAACAAAGTGACAGATCAATGTAGACATCACACCATCATTATCACTGATCTGGCACTTTCTTCCCTAGGGTAAAAAACTCGATTTTCGACCCGCTCCACAGGCATCGAAAATCAAATTTTTTATTGAGGTTTGATGAGAGTTAATAATTTATATTAATTAATTTATTTCACGTTAACTTTTTAGGGGTTTTCAAGATTCTAGTTTTAATCTATCATTCAAGATGTATTCCTAAACTTTATAGATAAAAAGGTCTGCCTTTGCATGTACTCTAGTCATGAATGACTGAATATTTTTTCAGATGAAGCAATGAGTATTGATAGCGATAAAAAGAAATCCCATTCAGAAGAATCTGATGATAAATCCGATTCCGATGATTCTGATGGAGCGAAAAAATCCAATTTCCCAAAATCTGATGGAAATCAGAATTCTGATTGTGAAAAGTCTGGTGACAAAAAGAACAGTTCCGATGAGTCCGACAAAGAAACTAAATCTAGTTCAAAATCTGCCGATCATACTCAGCAGTTGAGAACAAATCATGACTCCAGCTTGATCAGCGAAGACAACACGGATATCCTCACCGACGACGCTTCTGATATCCTAACTGACGATAGAAACTCTTCTGAAGCTGCGGTAAAATTGGAAGAATGGACCGTATAATTTTTATTCTTTTATTCTACACACAAAAAAATATAAGACGCGCCCGATCACAGGAGTCACGACACCGTTGATGCTCGTTTGGTCGTAGCCGTATCGCTTACGAGAGAAAATTGTCGCGGTGTGGTACGCTTCAAAGCGCTGCAGTGTCAGCCCGAAACCATGCTCGTCACTGATCGTAAGCACTATCGTTTCG
>WSXT02031016.1:0-13725 GCA_011762715.2 Neuroterus valhalla | reverse complement strand
CGGAAAGAAAATTTTTGTTTCTGTTTTTTGTGTAGAAGAAAAATTAGTAGTCTCTAAAAGTATCAGTAGTATTTTTTGTTAATCAGTATTTTTTCAATTACAAAATTATTTGTCTAGCAAATAAAATAATAAACTTATCGAAAATGACAGCTGAAGGAGTGTGAAAGATCATCAGTGTGCAAAGCCTTATAGTTCATCTATTACTCGTTTAATTATTTATCATTCCCTAATGAGCGCGGGCTCTCAAGACATGAGCATCAAGCAAGGACTCGAGTCCCGGGCTCGAGTACTTCGAGTCTTGGACTCGAGGGCTTCGAGTACATGGTCGAGACTCGGACTCGAGTCCGATAACCGGTTTTCAGTAAGCACTACCCATCCCTAGAACGCGTTGGGTCGGTTACTGTTCAGAAACCGTTCGCCTTGATTCGGTCTGATTCGGTAACCATTCGGAAACCGGAGATCAGTTCTGTAATTTAATGGGATTTGCTTCTACTGAGGTAGTCCCAACGCGGACGTGGGAGATACACCGGCCGTCTTACCATGCCATGGCGGTTTCTCTTGACACGCGGGAACCGTCAGTAGCAGCGGTTGGTGCGGAGTCAGCCAACCGCTTCTACTGCCCTCACACTAGTGGCAACAGAGTAACGCTCATGACTCCTTTTATTGAATAAAAACAAGTAGACAAGTAACGTTTTGAAAGTGAAACATTCTTCAGCACAGGAATACTTAAGATTAAAATTATTATAATGGAAAAAAGGTGAAGAAAAAGAATGTTTTAATTATAATACAATTGAGAGCGCCCTTGCGGGCGACAAATTCAAAATATGGTTGCAAGTTTTTCTAAATGGAATATCTTCTTTTATTCTGGTGCTATATATTTTTGACTATTTCTTTATGTGCATGATTTATATTGCAATTATCTTTTATTCGTTATTTTTATTTTTAATTTTCCTTGTTTTTAAACTTAACTTTGATAATTTTTATTGCCATATCAATTATTCACTATTGTTCAATATAATTTTATACGATTACTCGTATGATGTATCTTGTTCATTAGAAGTATAAATTAAAAATTCTCAAGAATGAAGAATGAGAAAACTTGTGCAGGAATTTGATAAAAAAAAACTTATTTACTGAAATTGTGAGATTCGTGTCACGAACCTCACAATTTCCAATTTATGAATATACAATCTGTAATGAAATTACATTACAAAATGTTTGTTATTCACTTACCTTGTTATTTAAAAAAAGTGGAGGAAAAAATACTGATGCAACGTAGAAATTTTTATGTGCAAAATTTTTTTATTTTTCGCGAGAAATCTGGTTGCAAAATGTGGAATATTACGGTACCATAAATCAGCTGTAAAATTACTACAAATTACCAAAAATTTCCATTAATTTCCGAAAATTTCTGGAGATTTTCCAAATTAAATGTTATGTAATTTATGGTAGGTTACCATATATCCCTGTATAATTACCATCAATAAACTAGAATTTCCATAAGTTTCCGGAAATTTATGGAGATTTTAAAATTGAATTTTGGGTTACTTGTCTCAAGTTCGCATAAATTACCTGTAGAATTAATATAAATTGCCTGAAATTTCCATAATTTTCGGAAATTTATGGAAATTTTCGGTAACTCATAGAGATTTTTCAATTGGATTTTGGGCTACTTATCTTCAGTTACCATAAATTACCTGTAGAATTACTATAAATTAACGAAAATTTTCATAAATTTCCGGGACTTTATGGAAATTTTTTGGATTGGATTCCGGGGGATTTATGGTAAGCCGCCATATTTTCCTGTAAAATTACCATAAATGACGGGAAATCTTCATGAACTTCCGGAAATGTATAGAAGAATCAAATCGAATTCGGAATTTCTGAACTTTTTTGTGATCATCAGCGCTGGATTACCCAGAGGGCACGGTGGGGCTGGTGCCCCAGGCCCCAGGAGACCGAGGGGCCCATGACCCCAGAAAAAATTTAACAAATTCACGTACGTTACAGCAAATTCTATGAAATCTCAGAGAAAATGGATAATTTTTAGAAAATTTTGAAAAAAAATTTGTTTGTGTTCCATATTTTAACGTAGGTTCAAGCAATGGTAAATTACAGTAAAGATTCATTAGGTCCATAATTGTAAGATATAGGAAAAAAATAAAAACGTTGTAATCTAAAAATAATCTTCATTTATTTTCCTGTTTTCTCAAAAATTGGGATTTTCTCTGCCATTTGTTATGAAAAAACATACACTCGTCGGAAAAATCCCTCTTCTCCCCCTAGGTGCATTTGATACTATTTTGAATCGTTCCATATTATTTTTCATTAATTCATGAAAATGAAGTTTCACGCAGTTGGCATAGAAAAATGGTTGATAATAGCCCACATTATCTTTACTTGGAACAACTGCCATTTTCGAGTTTGAGTAGTTTAAACAGCACGTGCGATGTACAGTAACTGCTGTTTCGTCCTTCAAACAGCACACATTTTCTTTGTCATTTCTTCAATTTGCCGACGTGAGAAGTGTAACTATGCCTTTTTCTTTAACGCTTATTATATCGGAAAGACTTGAAGCCTTTTGATAAATAATACAATCACTCATGGTTGGTTGGTTGCACGAGATGCATCTTAACGAACGTTCGAAAAAAGACTGATTAGCCAGCCGTTTAGGCGCTGCGCTACGCCAGGTACAGCGCGCGACACTAAGTGCTACGAGCACAATTACTCTTCCAAAAAAAAGTTTCAGGAAAAAATTGAAGGAGATAGTCTGAGTTACAACTTTGGCTTACAAATTTTGCGATAGCACTGATATAAAAAAAGATATTCGATTTACAAAAATTTTAAACCCTTTTTTTATTTTTATAATCAATTTTCAAGCAAAAATTACGCAAAATACAAGAGAACATCATATATACTAACTTGTAAAACTTATTTTGTTCATGAAAATTTGTATCAACTGTTTTCTTGGATAAATTAAAAATACGACTTTTTTACACGATACAAGAAATCAGCCCTTAATTCAAGATGGTGAACAACCTGCGAAGGGTTGATGGTCGAAAACTTGGATTAAGGCTTCCTGCATGGTACCCTAAAGATGTCAAAAAAAAATTTTCTTACCCAATGCATTGCAATAATACCTTTAGGGATCCGACTAAATATACTGGGCTATAACCTATGTGTGTATTCAAGTATGTGTATGTTTGTGTGTGTTTTTTATTTATTTATAATTTCAGTGACATTCATTTTGATCTGACTGACTGTATATGAATAATCGAATATAGTTGCTATAATTTCCCACTCATATTTATTGACTGGTTAATCTCGCTCAACCTTTCTAGTTTAATCTTGTGTTTTTTTTTGTTTTTTTTATTGGTTTCAATTATCTTTCGTAATTATATCTCAACTCTTGAAGCACAATTTGAATTGAAATTTTGAATTTCATTTTAAGCTAAACATTTAACTAGTATTGGATGATTTTTTAATGTAACGCTTACAAAAAAAAGCGAGTGTTACACATTTCGGCGCAACTTTCGTACAACTTGGGAGAAAGTCCAGTAGTGATCAAATTGATTCGATTTCTTCAAGAAATCATCGGGGAGAGGGTGCGAGGAGGCAATATTGTGACCCAACGCGTCCTCACACCCTTCAAACGTATTGTGAGGGGTGAAATGATGCAATTTGAGAGAGTTGAGATGAGGAGGAACACCTGATTCAGTCACAATTCTCATACTTTCTCGGATACCACCTAACAGAAACCGACAACAGCTAATAAACTAAATTCAAATCTCATCCGACGAAAAAATGTTCCGTCCTAATTTTGGGCCAATATCAGACCTGAACTGGTTTGTTTGATTCTAAGACTCTCTCATTTGGACTGTGCACAACCAAACTTCCATTGATCAATGATCATAAGCAACGCGTGTTACTTCGATATCATCTACATTATTATTATAGTAACTTAATTTAGCATCCAACATTGTAGAAAACCAGTATTTTTTCATTAAACATATTTACATCAATTACACAAAACGAATTTCCACCTTCCCATCATGGTTTAGTGATCAGTGTCGCAGTAACTCGAGTACCAATAGAAATTCTCCCGAACCGATATTATTGAGGAAGACAGTCACAGATTTAGTACGGTCAAATTAGACCAAAAAATGAGAGTGAATGTACATTAATCCCCATCAAGCTGTGAGTGAGTAGATTTGTTCAAAACATAATTAAAAAGAACATTTTAAAACTCCCCATCATTTCGGTACAAGGAAAAAAATGGACTCGAGGTCAAAGGCAAGAAAAATGGGTTTTTCTCAATTTTCTTCACAACGGTAAGTTTCATCGCAAAGTTATCCCCAACTTTAATTGTAGATCATAAGATCACCTTTTAAAAGGAATGAATAATTTTTTTCCTGAAATCTATCATTTTTTATACATAACGATCCAAAAAGTTGTAAGCGTCATAATATGCACACATTGTCACGCCAGCTCTGAGGTAGTGTACTTAGACTGTTTTTTTAACAGGGTTTCCCCATTACCCCTATTCCACAGGTCTGTTGTGATTCTGTTCAATTGAGAACTATTGCATTATAAGATTTTTCCTATTGCATATAAAAAATTCGCAAGGATTGGAATTGGTGAAAGCGATGTAAATTTCAAAACAGTAGAAAAATTTATTCGTCCGATTCAAAATCTTCGATTACTTCTTCTTGTTGATCTTCTTCTTCTTCCTCAACTTCTTCATCCTGGCTGCGAGTGAATTGCGTCAATAGCGATGTATCGCATGTCTGTTGGTCAGTATCAAACGAATCCTTTGCTGTTGGTAATTCTACATTAGAACACGACCGGCCTTGACAATTCGTGCATGCCAGAAAAGAAAACAGTGCAACTTTTTTGCAACCACATTTATTACCGTATCTCTTTTCACAGTTGCAAAAAATTGTTCTCATGTATTATGGCCCAACTTTCAACCCCAATCTTTTGGGCTAAGCTGATATTCAAGCTACGCTTGAACTTGGTAATGTACCCGAAAAAGATGTCGATGAGCAGCAACTGAGGCTAGAGGAAGATAAGCTAATTCCACTTGTTTTTCATTCCAAGTGTTGTAAGGAGCTCCTGAAAAAACTACCTGTTAAGATAAGCCTCGAAATGCATGCTTCATTATTGATACCCTTTTATAGATAAGTTTATGATCTACAATTTTCGTTTGGAGTAATTTTGCGATTAAATTTACCGTTTTGAAGAAAATTGCGAAAACCCCATTTTTTTACCTTTGACCTTGAGTTAATTTTTCTACTTGTACCGGAAGGATGGGGGATTTAGAAATAATTGACCGGACTACTTAGTCTTTCCAGCCATCATTTTCGTGGGTCCTCTCACTCATGGCCCACTCCACACGTTGGTCTAATTAACCACGATTCCTCGCTACTATCCTTGAAACCTCGTTCATCCTTTGTGAACCGCTAGATTTGTTTACGAAAGATAAGGTTCGTGAGTCTTTCGCTCATGTTATCCAGATGGAAACTTTGCTATGTTATTCTACAAGACTTCGTAGAAGAACTGTCATCGCTAATCGATTTTAAGTGATAATTTTACATAATAAAGTAAAAATGGAGTTATTATTTTTAACATAAATTTAATACTTTTTTTTGTTTTTCACAAAATTAGGTGCAGATGGTTACTATTTTACTATGGACCCGAACAATATTTATGTGCAACTGTCGAATGGCCAAACTTTAGAATCAAGGTTGATGAGTCCGCAAGATTCTCCACCCAGGTGGATGAATGCTGGTTGGCAGCATGAGCATAATGGCTTCCCTACTTGGATACGCACGCAGTTAGACCCTAATGAGCGTGCTACCACTAATTTCCTTGCCAATCTTGGAGGTTCAGATAAACCAGCTAAGTTTAGATATGTACCTACTGGTACTAAAAAACCAGTTTACGTTGAACTCCGTTTGATAGATGAATATTATACAGCAAGATCATTCCAAGAGTATACTCCTCCTCCAAATCGATCCGGCCTACCCGTTTCGGATCCTGTTAACTACATTTATATTGTAATGCCAGATAACATCATCTATTATGCACGCTTGGTAAGAAATGAGGCATCAGAGAACATGGCGCGTCTGTTAGGCCATATCCAAACACCTGCAAGCTCCTCATACAGTAATGATGATATTGAAAGTTTTATGAGGGATCATGAAATCAAACCTCGATAATCAGAAGTGCTGCAGGGCTGGAGGAACGAAGATTTCTAGGAATATTGCGAAAAATATCCTCCATCGAAGAAATTATGATATTCCTGAGATATTAGGCGTATACCGAAATATAAACTGACGATACGCGATAAATCTTGTTATTCTATATGTATAAGAAGGTTACCCCAAAATATTTTCATTACGTTATATTATATATCCCTGAAGATTTCAATATGTACACACTTACTACAAAGTATTTGTATCAATGATCTTATAGAAAAATAAATCCTCAATTCAACAATATAAGTGTTGTTTTTCAGGAAATATTCTACAAATCATGCCCTCTCGCATTTTAGAGCACAAATGAAAACAGTCTTTCAAGGTTGCTAAGGTAGAGGAATGATTTAAGTATGATGCCAAATTTTCATCAAATCTCCTGCCCTTAGGATATCACTTTCAGATTTTTGGTGATCAGACTGTTACGGTACTATGATTCCTTAAGAGCAATTTTGTTTGCCTCAAACCATTTTTTTGCCTCGGAAATAAACTTTTTTTCAACTGGTCATAACGCTACAACAACTAAATCTGGAGTAAGGATGCAAGAGGGAAAAAGAAAAACGTTTTATTGAATTTTTTGTAAGGAGGAAGAAGATATTATATTTTCTATGGGTATACCTGGTTTTTCTAAAAAATTTGAATTTTTTATTCTTCCTGGATGGAGCTTCGTATAAGGTACAATTTCACATATTTCAAATATGTTTTCTTTTATTATTGTCAATCAAGGAGGTCTTTTAAAACCTATAAAACAATGTCTTAATGTTTGCACCCTTTTCGAATAAGTTTATGGAATCTCGAGGTTCAATTCATTCCAAAAAGTGGGACTTGAAACCTCAGGAAGAATACATCTTTTCTTAAGATGTTCGTCTAGATAGCCGTATAACAAAAATATCCACACATTTTCTGAATATATATATGTATATATATATATATATATTGTATATTGTCGCGAATAGCTTAACCTGAATTAAAAATTAAGATTCCATGCTTGAAAATAGATATCTGATAGTGTGTAGAGAACTAAGTTTCTTGTTTTGAAACTATTTAATTCCCGCAAACCAAATCTGATCAGTTGCGATGCATTTACAGATTTTTACTTGAGGATGATAAGTAAAGTCAGGTTCGTATGAGAAACGAAGGATGACCAATGCGATATTTCATGGAATGATTTATGTGGAGGTCTGTAACAAAAACCAAACGTGTAAACACAGTCAATAAGCGCAACAAGTGAGCAAGGAATTGGAAACCAACTCTTCTGCGAAATTAACGTCGTTTCAAAACTCTATTGTAGAAGTTACCAGGAGAAGATTGAGATAAAATTATATTTTGAAACCACTTGAATATAAAATGATTCAACATCTAGATGGGAATGTCAAGACCATGGCATCAAAATGATTCTTGCGCATTGGGCCACCCTGACAATGGAGAAATCCATGGGTTGGCGGTCAAATTTCACGTGCTCAGTATCACTGAGGCCGTGATTTACTCGAGGACCTCGAAAGGTAAATTTGAATACTTTTTTTTGAGGAGAAATAAGAAAGAGAGCGTATATCGCAATCTGTGATAATTTTGGAGGCTCTATTTATTACTATTTATAACTATTATGATAAATTTACATTCTTCTATCATTGTATCCATCAATTTGAAAATGGAGATCATAAGTCGCCTCCTCTTTCTTACAATCTTAGGGTTGCTCCATTCTCGAAGTAAGTACAACACTCTTTATTCTATTTTCCAAAAGCTTTCAGTTTGAGTGGTTTGTCTCCAAAGAATCTAAACATTGAGATTATTGTAATTTCAAAAAATGCAAAATGAAATCGAAACAAACTGTTAACATGTTAACCGCTCTTTTATTGAATTGTGTAATTCTGAATTAATATTTCATTCTGGAACATTTTTCATTGTAGCTATCCATGAACGAATAACTGACGAAAATATATGTCTCCTAAATTCTAAATTTAGGGCCAAAAACAAAAATACTCTTCTCATTCATAATTGAAAATTGAAAATGACAAGTTCGGAAAGAAGAACGAAAACGCTGTTCACCTTCAAATGAGCTCATCTGATATGAAAATTGATGAAGTTGAAAACAATTTTCAGGGTTATACAAACAACTTATGTTGACACTCCGCTATCAAAAAGTGGCTAAGAATGAGAATACACAAAACACTGATTAAGATTTACAATCAAAAGATTCTTCGTTTCAGATAATTTTTCGAATTTTTTATCCATGGAATTTAATAAATGTTTGGAAATATTGACCTACATATCATGCGATGAATAATGAATATATTATAATTATTTTATTGACCATAAATACCTAATGGACATGTATTAGACCCCAAATATATGGTTCAAAACATACTTGTACGGCCATTTTCCTCTCAAAATGGATGTTTAGTTTTTCAAAATAGAATGTGTACACTACCGGCGCCGGTGAAAAAGATATTACGGAAACAAAAAGAAAAAATTTTCGGTACCGTTTATTTTTTTACACTGTTTTTTCAAAAGTGTATTCCAAGAATGTTGAGAGGCATGTCGGAAACTTCAGAGTTTTGTGGCAGAGCGAGTGACAATATAGTGACCAATAAAGGTGGAGGAATGGCGAAAAAAGAATTATCGGTTACAACTCAGACCTCTTTGCTATTCGGAGTAAAAAAGAGGAGGAGACTGAGCTGTCCCAGGAGGTTGATTGGTTAAAACACGATCCTCCTTCTTTTAATAAATATGAGAATCGGGTACACGGAAAGGAATTTGGTACAACAGCGGCATTTAAAGGTTACTCCGTTGCGCCAAACTGTAGTACTGCAATACGCCTTCTGTTTATGACAACTGTTCTTCCTGTCAGGAAACGCTGCGTTCCCAGTTTGAGGCAACTATTGTCTTAGAAACGGATAACTAACTTTATGGGACAGACACGTTCCAAAAATTGGTTTTGCTGCTGGTTTTATGTCTTGGTTGCGCTGTCCTGCTACTATGAATGTAGCAGCTGTGAAATATTTCTTTCCGTGTAGAAGATAGTTCCAGCATTGTGATCGATCAGAAAGCAGTGAATGGTCACAAATAAAACCTTATTTCCTATTTGAAGAGGGAGGGGGGGATGAAACGGTATACTGATCTACTGCAGAATATTGTACTGTCTTCCTTGATAGTCTTTCCGATGTATTGAATCGAATTAGTGATTGAGACTTTATTGTTAATTAGATGATTCAGCAGTAAATGTATGTAATAAGAAATATCCAGTAAATTCTGTAGAGGGACTGATCTGACTTCACTGGGGACATATGTTGGATATGATGAGTTTTTGTTCAAGAATCGAAAACACGAAGTTCTCCGATTCACATCGCTAGCGCTCAGATATAAGGTACGATCTCTGGATTCGGCTTACCTCGGAAGATTAACGAAGCTATTCCGATATTGGATATAGTGATCTGAAATTTCCTTAACTGAAGCTCACAACTTCTGTTAGCGTCTATCACAGAAAATAAAAATATCTCTTATTTCCACTTTCTCATTGACTTCATTAATTTATAAAATATTTTTATTAGCTTATGTACCTCAAACTAATAATTTTTCTAATTTCTTCTATATAATTTGATATACCAATCCTTGTTCTCAAAAGTATCTTTGTTGCGATTCCCCCAAATCGTAATCTACTTTATCAATTATGAATATTAAATTAACAATTATTGCTATAAAATTTCTTTCCGTGTATCATTGACTGTTGATAACTACCAAATTCACTCTAATTCCATCAGAAAATTCGTCAATCATTTGTAAACCGCTAAATTTGTTTACGAAAGATGAGTTAAGTGAGTCCTTTGCTCATATTATCCATAAAAAAATCGAATTATACTGTTTCGAAAAAAAGATGAGTGGGGCTTGATCCCTTTGCCATGCCGGTACCGATGGAAACTTCCTATGTTATTTTTCCAAACTTCCTTTGGTTGAAGAATACAAAATGACTGTAGGACCTCTCAAAGGGGACCAGACACACATTAAGTGATAAACAATTGAACATAATTGAATTATTTTGTCCACAAATGTAATATGTGTTTCTTTATTCCTCACAAAATTAGATGCAGATGGTCACATTACTTTGGACGAGAACAATATATATGTGCAATTGGTGGATAACAGTACTTTCGATGGAATAATCATGCCGTTATCAAGCTCACCCAGTTGGATGAATGCTGGTTGGGCACATAGGCGTGAGGGATTCCCCGCTTACATACACACGGAATTAGAAAGAAATCAACCTGCCCACACTGGTCATTCTATTGCATATCTTGGAAGTTCAGAAGAACCACCTAAGTTTAGAGGACATGTACCTGCTGGTACTAAAGGTCCAGTCTACGTCAAACTGCGTTTAGGAGCTAGAATGACAACACAATATTATACAGCAAGATCTTCCCGAGAGTATAATCCTCCCCTAGATCGATCCCACAGAGGCGTTTCGCACCCTATTAACCACGTTTATATTTCAATGTCAGATAACACCATCTATGCGGCACGCTTGGTAAGGGATGACCCATCAGAGAAGAGGCGGCGTCTATTAGAAGATATGGAAAGGCTTGCAGAATCCTCATCCCATAATAATGATATTGATATGAGTATGAGGGATCATGAATTATTACCTCGATAATCGAAAATGCTGCAGGGCTAAGATAACGAAGATTCCAAGGAATATCGCAACGAATAATTTGGATCGATGATATTATGATATTCCTGAGATATTTAGCGTATACCGAAACATAAACTGTCAATCCACTATAAATTTTCTTATTCCATATGTATGAAAAGGTTCTCCAAAAATATTTTATTTACATCATATTATACATCTCTTGAGATGACAGTTTGTATCCGTCTGCTCCAAATTATTTGTATATGATCTTATAGACAAATAAAATCTCAATTCAACAATATAAATGTGGTTATTCAGGAAATGTTCTACGAAGCATGCTATCTCGCATTTTAGAGCACAAATAGAAGTGCTGCTTTTAAGATAGCTTAGTCAGAGACAAGATTTATGTTTCAGGCGAATTGTGCCTGAAATAACCTGTCTCTAGGATATTGAGGTTAAATTTTTTTGGATCAGATTGTTTTGATACCATGATGCCTTGAAAGCAATCCGGTTCGCATAGTTTTACGAAAAAATTGAGCTAACCCAACCATTTTTTCCTGGCAATCAAATTTTATTTTTCCCCGCATCGGAACGCTACAAAAAATTATTCTGAAGTAAGGATACAAGAGGGAATAAGAAAAACATTTTTGCCTTTTTTATAATAAGGCAGAAGGTATTATAATTCTTAAGAGTCTTCCTGGGAGGAGCTTCCTGGAACTTCAAAAATTTGAATATGTTTCTTTCTATGCTGCTCAACTGAGAAAGGTCGATAACTTTCGGTGACTGCTCAGAATTCCAAGCGTGGAGGGTAGGACGAATCAAAGCAAACCAGCGAGAAGAAGTCAGTTTGATTTCGTGAGGAAACCGGTGCTAATACTTTTCAGAGATGTGAATTCAAGTCAATGAAAAATATATATTCCGTTTTTGAAAGATGAGTATAGTGTTATTTGGGTTCCTTCCTGATACCAAGCATCGACTTATGGTAAATAAATTAGGTCAGTATGTTCTTGCATTAAAATTATAATGACCAATAACGTTCCGGAAACAGTCCCATTTTCCTCATCGGATCTATTGAAGAAAATGTGACCAAAGAATTTTTAAGTCTAGAGAATATTTGTTTGAATGCGGATATAGTGAGCGTATTCTGAGTTTTATCTGACAGTTTCTACTGAAATTGAATTCCTCTGGTTACGAAAGATTTTTGCTTAAGTTTGTCCTGTAAGCAAGCATAGCAAGGATCCAACCTCTTTTGTGCGGTTCGGGTGAACTCGTAGAGTTCATGTCATCTCGATGTAAATAAATATTGTTTCTGATAAAAACCAAACACAGTACATGAATAACTAATATACCGAGAACGTATTATCGAAATGATAATGAGGGACAATCACAAATCCTACAAGATGGATACCCGTACGCCGTGGGCAAGATATCCCTACGTCGAATAAGCGGGTGTAATGTCCTGCAGGTTCCGCACGAGATAAATAGAACATCTTGGTTGTGAAGAAGAATCCTGTTGTATATGAAGAAGAGCACATTGCTTAGAATCTTGACGGAATTCAAAATGATTTTTGAAAATAATATGGAAAAATATATAACTGAAGCCATAGGCATCAGTATCCGAGAAAGTTTTTCTTCAAACATATATTTTTTTAAGCTTTCCTTCTTTTAGGAGGGTATACATATACTCTGAGCGAGGCGACCTAACCGGGAAAAACAGGAGCACCCCGTCACGAAAAAGGTGACTCAAAATGTGACACAAAATGTATATAGCATAGCACCAACGCAGCTAAGCTCTCCCTCTCTCTTTCTCCCTCTCTGCCGTTCTGGAGGTCGGTACAGTAGACTCTGCGCACACGTCGAGCCGTGTTGCTCACACACATTGCAGTGTTGCTAGTCACTGGCTTCAGGTTCCGATCAAAGCACACTGCCTTACTTTCGTTTGGGACACGGTGAACACTCGAAACGCCACGTGTGTGTATTACACGGCCTTATACGTTGCGCGCGAGTAGAGGTATTTATAATGAATAGTTCTGATAGTGATTCGTCTAAAAGTTCTTGTCTACATATAACACTTGAAACTGACAAACTTTTATAATTTAACTTCTTTGAAATTTGAATCTCCAATTGTGATCAACTTTATACTTCCTGCTACAATATTTCTTTTACCGGCGTGCATTTATGCATAAAGTGAGAAAATAGCTGTTTTCTCCCAACCGATGAATGAAATAACAATCAAATTTATGATTTTCTTTCAACGCAAAAGAGTAAAACTTTTGTCCGCGGTCCCGCGACCGTTCTCCTTTTTTCTTGGATTATTAGTTGCTTCTTCTTCTCAAACTTCGACCATGTTTATCTTTTTTTAACTTTTGAACAATCAATAGAAGGAACAAGTTGGAAACATTTTATTTTAGTCCTTAGTTTGACATGTTAGGAGCATAGATTGGAACCATCAACGAGCGAAATTAGAAAACTTTTTATGAGAGAAGGAAGAATCTCAGTTTCGTAGCTTGAGTATCTTTGTTTTGAAAGATAAGACACAGAGCGGATATTAACACTCTTCCTTCAGAACGGCTCCAGCATAGATCACTGATAAATCTTTCCAAAAATTACTCAATGTAAATAATTTGGCAGAGTCATTTCATTTTTTCACCCAGAAAACATCTTCACGCATGCCCATCATTTACCAGAATCTTTCATTTGGAGCGGCACTCTTATTTCTATAAGTAATTATCCTCCACACATCCCCGTCTTTGAAGAGATATTTCTTCTGACCTCAAAAAAGAAGGAGGTTCTGTATTCGGGTCCGCATCAAGTCACATGCGGCAAGTCTCACCTGCAGCAAGT
>WSXT02031005.1:0-13725 GCA_011762715.2 Neuroterus valhalla | reverse complement strand
CGTGGAGATTTCATTAAATCCGCAAAAGTCAATTTTCACATAAAACCAATACCTTCTCATTCAGAATGAGAATGTAAAAAATATCAATCTGTATGACACATGGCGTAGACTGGAAATGAAGTCAAGAGTCCAGGAAAGGCGCTACCCAGGAAAAGGGGAAAAGTTATTTTAAGTACCAAAAATAGGATCTATTTGATATTGCTGCTAAAAATGCTCTGTAAATCATGAACATAGAGGAAGACAAAGCTTTAATAGAAACGCAACGAATAAAACATTGAAAAGGTAGTATGGGTAAAGTAGATATGACCCTGATTATACAAGCAGAAAAGAGAACTTTACTAGCAGCAATATCAAATAAATTCTCTAGCTAACACCTTGAAAGTACTTTTTTTCTTTCTCTGGGCAGCACCTTTCCTAGACCCTGACTTCTTTTTGAGTTCACGCCATGTGTCATAGAGTTTGATGTATGTAGGGCCTATATTTGATAAACTGTGTCGGAATCTTTGCCTCTCTCCAAAATTTCATAATTTTTTTCAATGCATTTATGTGCACTACCATGCTTGGAATGTTGCAAAATACAATGATTATATATAGAAAACCCAAGTGTTTGCTTTTTTACGGGATTTTGCTGCCTGTAATTGTAATAATAGACGCACACTGGAGAAAAGCGTCCCGTTTCACTATTATCCTGACTAGTATTTTTTTCTTGATAATAGGCGGCATGATTGATACAATCGGGCAAGAGTATGCTCACTTTTTGAACTCTCGTTTCCCTGATAAGTGAAAAATGTAGGATTACGAATGAATGAAACTGATTTCTCGGCGGATTTTGACGCATTTCAAAATAAAATTATTACAAAAGGCTGTCAACGCATATGCTACCACGTTTGACTTTTCCTAACTGAAATTAAAGAAGACTGAAGCCCGTTGTGCGCGAGACTGCGTGGCCAGCCGTGAGCGCCCTAAACATAGCAACTTCAAAGCTCTTGGAGCACCATGAAACGCTTCCCGATCGATCTCAGGTTTGGCAAGGGTCTTTCTAATGCAAGCGGCATGCTAGAGCCCTTCGCATTACATATTTCTGTAAAGAGCTGTTTCCAGGCACACCCTAACGTTAGCGGACAGGTTCTCGGCCAAAATTCATTTGGACTTTGAGCGTCTGGTTTTTTAAGCAAAATATACGTGGTTTCTCTGAGCATGCACCTTGGCATGTGATCTTCATGTTCACAGTATGCACACTTGTTAGGAACTTGTACTAGAAATAGTGCACCATGTCCGGACCTGGAGCTTCCCAGTTACTAGATCTTTTTAAAAACCGGTGAAACGTCTGAGTCTGTGACGTTAGTAGGCTGCATCACGGTGTTTTCACTTGCTCGTTCTTTCTCTAGTTGAAATCGAGCACCATCTGAATTGCTTCTCTTAGTTTTTTCCAAAACATCCGATCGGTAGTCAGCCGTGCCTTCCTATTGAGTCTTTCATGTTGAGCTGCATATTTTGCTCTTCGCCTGTTTCACGATAGAACCTTCTTTCATCTGCCTGAAAGGTTCGATTTTGCTGCCTTCTTGCACTACTCTAATGGTATCGACGCAGTCTCGCAGAAAGAACATTAAATCTTTGTCGTTCGGAGTCTATGATCTCATCCAATTGTGATTGTGTCAATGTTATGATGTTGCGAGGGTAGGTGATATTAGTAACATGGTGTATAAGTTTTCTGTTTCTATTTCTTCCTTTTTTCTCGTCGAAAATATATATAGGGTCTTTCAACCCGGTGTATTACTAGCAGTTACGGACTAAGAAGGAGAACTCGTGTAATGTCATGTGAGTTGACTCTCGAAAACGGGTTGATTTTATAGTTCACATAAATAAATAAAAAATCCTGCAGCCGTTTTTTCCAGTGGGCCTCCTTTGAGGTGTAAATTATTATAAAAATCTTACTGTTCAGGGGTTCCAGTAGGCATCGATCTAAGAGCGTCTGGAATACGAGACCTAAGTGGCCTTGTGGTAACGCACTGGCTGTGCAATCCGGCGGTCGCGGTTTCGATTCCTCACGGGAGAAATTTTTTTTTCTTCAATTTTCTTCTTGATTATTGATTGAATTTTTCGATACTATAAATGACTATGTCTACTAATGCTCATATTTATATTTTTGAAATATATGTAAACTTGAAACAATTTTGAAACCCTATGTCTGAAACAATGTTGAAAAACAAATGCGATTACGGCCAACCACCATTCATTATTTGCTCTTGGTGCTCGAAAAATGTGTGCTTACAATGTTTTTTTAGTAAATACTACCCTTCTGACTGTGCTGTGAATTTTATATTAGTGCTCATATTTTTTTTTATTCCCATACACCTGTACCTTGATGAATTTTAATTTTCTCCGCTGAAAACCATTTTTAATTTCACACATTATATTTTTTCTCAGTAACTTTATTGTTTTCTGTCATTTTTTTCAGCATTGCCAACATGTATTGTATAACGGTGAATTTGCGTTCTTTTTACATCAAGTCTACAAATATTTCAAAAAATATAAATATGAGCAATTGTAAACATAGTGATTTATAGTATTGAAAAATTTAATCAATAAATACGAAGCAAATTGAAGAAAAAAAAATCGCTCCCGTGAGCCATCGAAACTGCGACTGCCGGATTGCAAAGCTAGTGCGTTACCACAAGGCCACTTAGTTCTCGTATTCCAGACGCTCTTAGATCGATGACTAGTGGAATTCCCGAGCAGTAGGATTTTTGTAATAATTTTACACCTCAACGGAGACCCACTGGAAAAAACGGCTGCAGGGTTTTTTATATATGTATGTGAACCATATAATCAGCCCGTTTTCGAAAGTCAACTCACATGGCATTACACGAGTCCCCCTCTTAAGTCAAGCGTCATGTTTTTATTACAAAAAGCCACAGTGTGTTAAAGGTGACCGGTTTCCCTTATCATTATTATTAAAATATTATCATTATTCCTTTGCCTTCTCCTACCGAAGGTGTTCTCGCGCTGTCACCGCGGTAGGGCTTGAGCTTTCCTCTTATGGCTTTGGTGGCTACGTTGGCGGTAGCGTTACCACTGATAAAGTTTGCTACGCCAGATAGACAAATAACGAAGAGTGAAGGGACTCAGAGGAACACCAAAACACAACAAATGATCAAGACAATTTTAAATTCACTAAAATGTAACCCTTGATAGTAAAAGTTAGCGTAGAAGATCTCCATCCAAGGTCCTGAACATCTGCAACAATCTCTTCATCTCAGAAGACCGGGCGACGGAGATCAAGCGGGAGGTTCAGACAGTGAGGTAAACATCGACGATCAACGTTAGTTAAAGGAAGCTCCACAAGATCAAGCGGAGACTAATGCGGCAATACAACGTTATCTCGTTATTGATTTTCCTGCGCAACCTCTTGATGATTTGGTGCCACCACATCTTCCTGAATCAGACGGTCTCATTCAACCATAGGCTGCAGTGAAGATTCAGTAATCAAGCATTCCCTTCAGTACCACATGACTATTTGCTTCAATTCTTGAAAGTTAAGAAGATCTGTCCATGTAAAACCAACTACCTAAGTCCTGTGATGGTTCTTCCGAAAACACAAATCAAGTTCTTCGATCATGGGCAACCAAGGACAACTAGATTAATTTGCATTGCGACGTGTATCTTTCAAGGGGACTCCTTCAAATGATTGTGGTTCAGCTTATCGTTAAATCCATTAAACCCAACACTAAATAGCATGTCTCATGGATTTGAAATACATAACGTTGAGAATGGTCATAAACTGACCCATCTTCTGTACATGGATGACCAGAAGCTTTATGCTTGTTCGGACCACAAATTTCCGCAAAAAATCCATGTCACAAGTGAGTTTTCAAATTACATCCACAATATGTAGGGACCGGAGAATTGGAGAACGAAAATAAGGATCACAAAGAAGCAATGGCTAAGGTTGAGTCATACAAATTATAACAGAATTGTTTTGTGAGGGACATAATTCCGCTCGACCCTGCATGAGCGAGTCGTGCCCGATATAGTACGGAATTGTCCGAGTGGTCCCGAGTCCTCGAACGTCGAAAGCTGGTAAATTGCGTCAGTCTCGTCTCGTCCACTCAAACGTAACCCGGAAAAGTTCTAGTGCTGGTCGCCGCTCTCTTCCCTGTCAACAGCTCTCTCAGGGAACACCTTCCCCGGATAACTCAACCTGGCCGCTAGACACCCGATACCTTAAGAGGTACCCCTTCAAACTTTATGTCAGAACTGGCCTCTGACCGGCGACTTTTGCCATATTTGTAAGTGTCAATAAGCAGCCTTTATTTCAACTTGTATTTTTCATTGCGCAAACCCTTTTTCTCAGAGTTCAGCTCCTCTTTCCCTCCCTCAATATTACCTCCGTAATACCTGGCGCCTAAACTAAATTACCCACACTTTTTCTGAAAACCAAATTCAGCTGAGAATAGGAGCACAATCTGACACTCTACACAAACTTTTTTGGACTCTTACCCTTATGAAATTATTCGGCATGCTATTTGATCTATGTGCTTTATGACTAATTTTTCTTTTCACTGTGGTTTCCATTATTTATTTATAATATGTAAAACTTTGAATACTACTCATGATATTTATTTATTGCAATACCATAATTGATTTCGTATTGTTCATACCGCTTATGTGCATTAGATTGATTTGCCATGCCATATGATTTATCTTTGCGAAATGTGCCTTATATATACAATCTCTGTGTATTTCACCATGTATATAAAATGTATTCTGGTATGTGAAAAGTGAATCAGTGAACCTAAGAAAAGACGGAAGAAGGAATTTGAAAGTGTAATTTAGAATTTGGTGAATTTGCTTAAAAGTTACTTGTTTTTCTCAAAGTATAAAACCAGTAGCGGAAATGTTATTCATAAAAGAAAAATCGAAAAGTTTAGGAAATTGAAATATTAATTCCGGAATTTAGAATATTGAAACCCTAAAGGAACGCGAAAGCTAGATAAAAATCTTTTCAAAATCGTAATACTTTTGGTAAAATTAAAACTATTTTCCAGAAAACTAAAGCGGTTAGTTTCAGAATGAATCGGAAAAACGAAACCTCTAATGGAAAAGTCAATTCATTTGAGTATAGTTAAAAATATTTTAGGCAGCCGGAGGGAACTTGGACTAAACTCAACAGTCAGAGATAAAAATAAAACAATGAAGGTTTTGACCCTATTAGGAATACACTTTTTTGGGACAGTCAAGATATAGATGTACACCTACAGATTCAGGAAAGATCAATACTCCGTTCATGAACATTAACAACGAAACCTTTTACAACTTCTCCTTTTCAGAAAATCACACACAATTTATTATAGAATCGGACGAACTCTTAAAGAGTGTCGAATATAACGAATTTATGAATCAACAAAGGGAAATCTTTTTTATAAAAAAAAAGAGAAATTTCAAAGTTATCCTAAATCCGTAAGCCCATAGTTCGCTCGAAAGTACGGAATAACAATTACAACCTACAGATAGGAAAAGCAGAAATGAATCTCGAAATAGCCATTCGGTACAATGTGATTTGAGGGAAAGTTCAAAACAAACTCGTCAATTTTCAGATTATAACCACGTAAACTATCGAGAATAAGAAGCAGGTAAAACAGACGTTCTAGAATTCACATTAATATTACAGATACAAATACAGACCCAGAGCCCCATAATAATTTGAATAATGAAACAATTCCAGCAACTTATTTTTCGTTAGGAATGATACAAACGCCTCTTCAAATTATGAGTAATTGGCCGTTTAACATGATAATGAAGAAGACAGTCACGCGGATTTTCTCGCAGAAATAAAAAGATTCGAAAGGGGTTATAAAATAGATGACCGGGACATTTTAGAAAATTTGGACGCATTGCTTATTGAAGATGCCGGGGACTAGTGTTTAATAAATAAAAATTCTTGGAGAACACTATCCGCATTTTTCGAAGATTTTTAAAAATGCTTACACAGATGAAAGATTTTCCGAAGACTCAGGACATACACTTATACTTGACTGAAATCAGAAAATTATTTACAAAAATATATCCAAGGAAAAATAGTGAATGGAAGTTGCGTAGAGCTTATGGAAATATCAGAATCGGAAGCAAGATGTATATAAAACCTATTGATTTCAACACTCTGGAGGAATTAGAGGATTTAGGGAAGAAATGAGAAACTGAGTTAGCCAAATCAAAAATTCCAGGGCAAGATTTACAAATAACAGAACCAGAAAATGGGAATGAAAATGAACAGAAACATAACAATAGCAAAGGTGATAGGAATAATTTAGGAAATACTAACAAAGAGAAGAAGGTAAGCCCGGTTTTTCAGAACAATAATAAAAGCGAAAGTCATAAACAAAATTGCCAGGACCGTAAACAATTCAAAAATAGATATCCATTCCCTCCATTCAGATTTTCATTTCTTCCGAACAATAAACCTAGATACTCATTTATTCCTTTTTACAATCAAATTTTATCAATGTTCAACCAAATGGCACTAGGCTTAACTCAAGAACAAGAACAAAGTATGATCGAAGTCCCAATAGAGAATGCGGAAAATAACACGGATAATAAGCAACAGAAAAAAAATTCAAAAAAACAAAATTACGGGAAAGAATTCCAAAAATAGGTATCATTGCGGATTAGAGAGTAGTTGAGTAGGTACTGCTTAGCATGCCAAGCAGAGCATGACTTGTGTACGGTTACATTTGCTTGGCATGCCAAGCAGTACCTGCTTGGCTCCCAAGTCAACCTAGCTTTTAGCTGGTTACTTGGGTCTCTCAAGCAAGGGGGACCGCACTGCTAGGCTAAGCCTAGCAGAGCCTAACTGCTCTTTGCATCCATCCGGCAAGTGCCACGGCATATTTTTGGCACACGAGAATGGCATTAAGGTTGCTAACCACTGAAGGCGTCACACCTCCAAGAGCACCGATGATAAGTACAATTAATTTAGCCGAATACCCTTGATGTTGTCGCTGAAGGTATTCTCTGAGAAAGATGTTTGCATCTCTTCTTTTTTTCGGTTACCTTGCTTTGATGTTGTAGTCAGCCGGGGCCGAGAATTTGATCACGAACAAAGTTCGGTCACGGTTGTCAAGGAGCACGATGTTGGGTCTTGTGTGTTGTATTGCGGTTATTGTCGAGAAATCGTAGTTCCAGTAGATTCGGCACTCCTCGTTCTCAACAATACTCTCTCCTCCTTGGAGCGTTCGGCATTGCAGGGTCGCGGCCAACGCCATAGGAGCGACAAAGATGGTGGTAAAGCACTCTTAAGGCAGCATTGTGTCTGTACAGATACGTCGTTCCTGCGTGAATGGAGCAATTGGATAGTATATGCCATAGGTGCTTAGGAAGTTATAGACACGCCCTGCACCTATCGCTAGAAACCTCTTGACGTAATATGCTTCTACGGTATGCTAAGGGGGAAATTACGCCATCCTGACACGCAGAATTAAAAGTCTCTGTTCCTGAATTGAGACAAGATGATTTGAGGAAAGCAAACGTTGACTCATGTGACAAGGACTGATCTTTCACAATTTTGAAAAGTTTCCGTGCATCACCATGTCTTCATGTTCTTCTTGGAAGTTTTGGGCCTCCGCTTTCTTCACCTGTGCTTTGAGAAGTGAGGCATCTTGATGGAGTAATGCACTATCCTCACTTCTGATGTTAAGGTTCAGGCCAAGGGTTTCAGCTGCCTGCCCTACGGACATGTAAAGGAACGCTCCTCTCCACTCATTTCGTGATTCCTGCACCGCTCGCGAAGATATGAATAGTATTCAGGATGATTCGGTTGTAAAGGAATTGAAGATTCAAAAGCCCGCAGCCACCTTTACGGCGTGCGATGTATAAGGGCGGAACGGACAAGTTGATATGCAAGCTTTTCTTCAAATGCATTTTCTTGCGCATATCAATATCAAGGCCCTTGAGCTCGTTCTTCGTGCATTGAACAACTTCAAACGAATAGAGTAGACCTGGGACGGCAAGCATGTTATTCGCAGATATCTTGCTTAACGACGACAGGTTGGACGACCCAATCCGTCGGAGCAGGTGTATGTATCTGCTTTGGAAAACCTCCTTCACAGATGCTGTATCCTGAATGCGGCTCTCAGGCACACCGAGGTATTTGTAGGTCTCTCCAGCGCTAAGGTGTCTAGTAGCACTCCGGTCAACAAGTTCAGGGTTCCGTATATATACCTGCTATTCGTCCACGTTTCAGATGAATCTTAGCACACTTATCCAATCCAAAGTCGAAACCGATTTCTAGTGTGTACCTCCCGACGATACTAAGAACATCTTCAAGGTATTCTTTTCCAGAATCATAGACCTTTAGGCCATTTATATAAAATATATGTGTGACCTTATGCTCACGAACATTAGTTCCGCCACAGAGGTGTCCATGAGAATCACGGAGTGCAAGGGATAGAGGCAATAGTGTGATGCGAAAGAAGAAAGGGCTCATTGCGTCAACCTGGAAGACACCTCTCTATAAAGTGAAACTGTTGGTAGTTACGCGATGTTCTCCAGAAGTGATAGTAAATCTGGTCTTCCAAAGAGGCATTAATCTGTCAATGCATCCTACTATATCTGAATAAACCTTTAAGCTTTTCAGCGGACAGATGATGAGTCTATGGGAAGTTGATTCAAAATCTTTCTGGTAATTAATCCAGGCCATCGACAGATTGCGTTTGTGGTTTGCAGCGTCTTTGCAGACACTCCTGCCGATCAGCAGGTTTTCCCGACAGCCAGCTGTACCTCTTTTGGATCCTTGTTCTTCGTTAATCTCACTCCATACAGGTCCAATTATCCTGACAATCCTGTCATTCAGGATAGATGTAGAGATCTTATACACCGTGTTCAGACAAGTTATTGGTCTATAGTTCCTAGGGTTGGACAAGTCTCCTTCCTTCGGTAGGAGTACAGTTCGTCTTAACACCAGCCACTGCGGCATATGGATCTCCGACTTGAAATATGAGGTGAAGATGCGGGCCAGATTTTGGTGTGTAGAAGTGAACTTATTCCACCAAAAGTTCTTAATACAATCTGGACCAGCAGCGGTGAAGTTTTTCGTGTCCCTTAATACTTCCTTTACCTCCTCAGCAATGATTGGTGGGCATTCCGCCTCGGATATTATGAGGTCATTGCACAGCTCCTTGAAATGTTTTAGGTTTCGGTTCGATTCCTTTGAAAGCTGAATGTCACCCGGGTGTGGTGTCCTTCACGGTGTCTGCAGAATAACGGGCGACCTTCAGGAGCATTCAGCGTTGGAATAATTATGAAAACACGAAACCTAAATCCAATCATAAATGCGGTTCAAAATGACTGACCGCGCAGAGCACCAAAAAATGGTTCGGTCAGTATTACCGATCGTTCCAGAGTTCGGGGTGCTGAATTAGATGGAAACACGAGGACGAACTGGTAAGAAAATCGACGTTCTTTATGAAATGGAATCAACTCGATGATGACCTGCTTAGTTACTATGATGCCAGTACTGCCCCTAACCGCAGAGGTTACATGGCACGCCTGCACACTCTGTGGTGCCAGAAACACTCAGAGCTCTCAAACCTTTCACAGAAAGTGTAAACAAAACGTGCCGTGAACCTTTCGAGGACAATAGATATACGCGGAACCCTTCCGCAACAGCTGCAAGAACAAGCCGTAGACGGAAATCAGGGAGCCACATTGAGACCAACTGCTGAAACGAGGTCTCCCTTGAGAGATGATGACGATTTTAGGACAAGGAAGAAAATTAACATTCAGGTTCCTCCCAAGCCCCATGATCTGGCTGAAATTATTGGTATCCCTCGTGAGGACCTCTCAGAGAATTCTGACCTCTAGACCATCACTTGTGCAGATTATGATGAGGAGAGGACATTTGCTGATTCAAATCGAATGTCCAAACCAACGATTGATGAGAAGACTAAAAAGCGCTAGCATCGACTAAACAAGAATATTGGCGGGGCTAGCCAAAACACTTCCCGTATGCAGTGTTGATTGACTACATAAAATCTGGTAAGCCTTTTACGGCAACGGTTCAAAAGTTCGCTCATGAAATGAGGATCCATCATTACACATTGAAAATGCCAAAGCTGATGACCATCAAACAGCACATCGTTGACAAAATGAGAGTATTATCTGACGCAAGGAGGAGAAACAAAAAGAGAGAGGGATGGGTCAGGGAGAATCAAAAGTTTCTTGCTGAACCATCGCCCCTCCTTAGCGATCCTCCTGTTTTTGTCGAAAACCCACCGTAGTCTGAAGAAGTCGAGACATTTTGGAGAGAGATTTACGAAGTAAAACATCCATTGAATGAAGGCACTGAGAACATCATACCTTTCAAGGAGCTGTGCAATAACCTCATAATATCCGAGGGGAAATGCCCACCAATCATTGCTGAGGAAGTAAAAAAAGTATTAAGGGGCACGAAGAACTTCTCCGCTGCTGGTCTAGATCAGGGGGTTCCAACTCCCATTAGGCTACGTGTTACACAAAATTTTAGTGGCGCTCTCTCGAAGAACTAGCTACTCCTCCTTACTATACCGTCCCACCACTGCCCAACTCCGTACTGCACCGCCCCACCATCGTACTCTACACCCGCGTACATCCGCGTACACCCGAGTGGTGGGAGTAGAATACTGAAAGAAAGGAGTTGGAAAGAGAGCGCGTACACGCCGAGCCGAATCGCTGTACGAAGAGCAGTATAGAGTATATTTCAAGCAAGCGAAAGTGTTGTATGCTTAGCACGAGCATCGAGCTAGCACATCGACAATCGAAATTCCCAAATTTCTGTGCATCAGAATTTTAGGCTTTCTTAGACTTTTTTTGGGCTGTATTGCCGATTTTTGGGATCCAATACTTTTTTTCGAAAATTCAAATTTCGAGTGTAGGTGCTGGCTTGAATCAAGCTAGCACCTCCACTACATAGAAAATGTGAAAAATCGAGAATCAAACACATCAGAATTAAGGGCTTTTTTGAGACTCTTGAACGCAACAACAACCGATTCCTAAAACCCACCCCTACAAATATGAAACCACCCCCCATTCAAAAAATTTAAAAAATGCAAAATCAAACAAATCAGAATTTTCGTTTTTTTGGGCTCTTGAACGCACGTACGAGCAATTTCCAAAATACACACCCCCCCATTAGAAGAATGTAAAACATCCAAAATCAAACACGTCAGAATTCTGGGCTTTTTTGGGCTCTTCAACGCACCAACAACTAATTTTGAAAAAACGACCCCTACGGAAAAAGAAACTACCCCCATTCAAAAAATTTTTTTAAATACAAAGTCAAACATGTCAGAATTTTGGGCTTTTTGGAATTTTTAACGTACCCACAACCATAAGGAGGGTAGTTTCTTTTTCCGTAGGGGTGTTTTTTAAATTGGTTGTTGGTGCGTTCAAGAGCCCGAAAAAAGCCCCAAATTCTGACGTGTTTGATTTTGTATTTTCCACATTGTTTAAATGGGGGGTAGTTTGATTTTCCGTAGGGGTGGTTTTTGGAAATCGGTTGTTGTTGCGTTCAAAAGCCCAAAAAAGCCCAAAATTCTGACGCGTTCGATTTTTGATTTTTCACATTTTTCATATAGTAGCGGTGCTAGCTTGATTCAAGCCAGCACCTCTACTCGAAATTCAAATTTTCGAAAAAAGTATTAGAGCCCAAAAATTGGCAATACACCCCCAAAAAAGCCCAAAATTCTGATTCAAAGCAATTTGTGAATTTCGATTGTGTAGTTGCTAGCCTGATGGACCTTATTTTAATGTTAGTTTAGTATTAGCTTTGAAGGTATAATGCGAAAAAGGATGTTTCTATTCTCAAGACTGTTGAAGATGCCAAAAAAAAATCATTTTCAGTTTATTCATACCGATGTTTATCGAAGGATTCAAAGCAGTCTAATGATGGATCGGGCTGCTTATGTAGAAATCAAACTGACTGCTTTTCCTTTTTATTCATACTTCACCCCTTTCCCTGCGAAAAAAAACCAGGGAAAACAGGTCGAGTATTCGAAACAGGTCGAAGAGTCGAAGCAAGTCGAAGTTCATATACCTCGCTGGCGGTCCCTACTTGCCCCCACTTTCTCGCGTCGAAGAGGAGAAACTTGGAGAAACCTGTAAGCAGCTGTGAGGCGTGGTGAGGCGTGCGGGAGAGGTAGATAAAAGAGGGGAGAAGAAACTCTAGCAAGGTTTCGTCGGAGTTGGAACCCCCTGGTCCAGATTGTATTAAGAACTTTTGGTGGAATAAGTTCACTTCTACACACCAAAATCTGGCCCGCATCTTCACCTCATATTTCAAGTCGGAGATCCATATGCCGCAGTGGCTGGTGTTGGGACGCACTGTACTCCTACCGAAGGAAGGCGACTTGTCCAACCCGAGGAACTACAGACCAATAACTTGTCTGAACACGGTGTATAAGATCTTTACATCCATCCTGAATGACAGGATTGTCAGGATAATTGGACCTCTACGGAGTGAGATTTACGAATAACGAGGATCCAAAAAAGGCGCAGCTGGCTGCCGGAAAAACCTTTTGATCGAGAGGAGTGCCTACAAAAACGATGCAAACCACAAACGCAATTTGTCAATGGCCTGGATTGATTACCAGAAACCTTTTGATTCAACTTCCCATAGACTTATCATCTGTCTGTTGAAAAGCTTGAAGGTTCATTCAGATATAGTAGGATGCATTGAGAGATTAATGCCTCTTTGGAAGACCAGATTTACTATCACTTTTGGAGAACATCGTGTGACACCTTGAAGATGCTCTTAGTATCGTCGGGAGGTACACACTAGAAATCGGCTTGGCATTTGGATTGTATAAGTGTGCTAAGATTCATCTGAAACGTGGACGAATAGCAGGTATAGATAGGGACCCTGAGCTTGTTGACCGGAGAGCTATTAGACACCTTAGCGCTGGAGAGACCTACAAGTACCTGGGTTTGCCTGAGAGCCGCATCCAGGGTACAACATCTGTAAAGGAGGTTCTCCAAACCAGATAAAAGCACCTGCTCCGACGGATTTGGTCGTCCAACCTATCGTCGTTGAACAAGATATCTGCGACTAACATGCTTGCCGTCCCAGTTCTACTCTATTCGTTTGAAGTGGTTCTATTGACGAAGAACGAGCTCAAGGCCCTTGATATTATTACGCACAAGATGATTCATATGAAAAAAAAACGCGTTCCGCGCTTATACATCGCACGCCATAAAGTCGGGCGCGGACTTTCAAATCTCCAATGCCTTTAAAACCAAATCATCCGAAGTACTGTTCATACCATTGCGAACGGTAGAGATCCTCTCCTGGCAATGGTCAGGAATAACGAAATGAGTGGAGAAGGAGCGTTCCTTCACAAAGCCGCGGAGAAGGCAGCTGCAACCCTTGGCCTGAATCTTAAAATCATATGTGAGGATAGTACATTACTCCATCAAGATGCCTTATTTCTCAAAGCACAGGTGAAGAAAGCGGAGGCGAAAAACTTCCTAAAACAACATGAAGACAAGGCGATACACGGAAAATTTTACAGAATTGTTTCAAAAAATTCTTGTGATATGAGTTAACGTTTGCTTTTCTCAAATCACCTGACTCAATTCAGGAACAGAGAGTTTTATTTTCGCGTGTCAGGACGGTGTAATTTTCACCTTAGCATACCGTAGGAGCATATTACGTCAAGAGGTTTCCAGCGATAGGTGCAGGGCGTGTCTGAAACT
>WSXT02030994.1:0-10485 GCA_011762715.2 Neuroterus valhalla | reverse complement strand
TTTTGGGATGCGGCCCAAAAAGCACCCAAGGCTGGAAGGTCTACCAATAACCCAAAACCATCCGCCCTTATGTCCCTCAACACCGGGTACCCCCCCAGCAGATGGAAAAAACCCCCCCCCCCCCCCCCCCCCACTCCTTCATTGCAGATCGAGCAGAGCTTTGCTGACGCAAATCTAAAGCTAAGATTCCCTGAAAAGAATCTTCTCCTAACAGATCCCATGAGTCGCGCCTGAGAAAGTAGCCTAACAAATTTAAACAGGATCCCATATAGAAGGTACTGTTGACCCTATGGGTCAATCCAAATTTAAGGCAGCACCCCCTTTAGTGGATAAGTCTGTACTAGGCTGGTTATGTCTGAGTCTTCGAGGTGTGCTTTAAATTTGCTAGAATGACCTCTTTGTTAGACTGCAAACTTACCACATCTAATCCAGGCTATAAGCGATCTGTTCCACATAAAGAAAGCATGTTTTTAATCTGAAGGACCCAATTGAATTTATTCGATGCTGCACCAGAGCCTGCAATAGCCTGAATACGCTTCAGAAAAATTTCAGAAATAATTTCTTCTCTTATGCATAGCACCTTCTCTAGGCAGTTTGGGGACATTTTTAGGATATTATGTGCTGTTGAGACTCAACCAAGTATGAGCAGAGAGCTCCAAAACTCTTTGAAGAAGGTCATGTAAATCCCCTCTTCTTCACTATATTTCAAACCCCAGATTTCTTAAGCATATAACATAACATTTGGGACAAGGCCCTGGTTCAGCATTAAATTAGTGCACCAATATTCCGACTTGGATGCTCGAAGGAACTGTACCGTCGAATAGACAGCGATCTTTGCAGCAGCCACCCTTCTGGGAAGGCCTCTGTATGGTTAATTCTACAATATTCATCAAGAGCTTTTATTTCCTTCTGGGGATCAAAACGAGAGTAAGCAAGTATCACAATGTCATCAGGATAGGTCAGTGGAACAACCTCAGTGAAATCATCAACCGAGATTCCCCTCAGACTACGGCTCAGCAGAAATTCGTGTAAATCGCTGATTTTCATGATTAAAAAAAGAACTGGGAAGTTCTCCTTGAAGAACTCCGTAGTTTACTGTGACCGCGTCCAAATACGTCCTAAAACGGCTTTGAAACATTATATGTTTTTAGGACGTTATTTTGCCTGAATCAGGATGTTTTTAGAATGTCCTTAGAACGTCTTTGGACATTCGTGCTCACTGGGTTTGGCGTGCTAATGGACACTCTAGCTGCATCATGGGCTCTTTCCCATTTTACGAAATTTTGCGCTGACACCCATAGTCAATAATCTACTCCACAAAAAATTGCTTCTTACTGAAGAGAACCCTCTTTTTGAGCCTTAAAAGCGAGCAAAAACTTCGCGCCCAGGGGTGGTGAGATGTATCTGTATTATATAACTCGAAACAAAGATATGGCTCACACAGCCTCCGGAAGTCCGGAAACCATCCTAGAACTCAGGCATATATTGTGATTCATTCATACACGCCACCAATCTATTCAGGAAGCCCCGTGTGAATATTTCGGCTACAAAATTTGTAAAGCCAAAGTAGGAGTTGAGCCTGGATTACCAAGAGTGTCTGTTCAGGAATATCTGGGAGAATGAGAGGGTCCTCTCTTCATGGAAGAATTTCCTCACGGGAATACTTTGCAAGAATGGTGAAAAGATGATTCTGATTCGTATCGGGATGTCATGCTCGTCAATTGTCTCTAACTTGATTTTAATTTCGTTTCAGGTTAACTGGATGGACGAAAAAACAAGGAAAGGTGCTTTGGACAAACTTGAATCGATGAATCTGTTCATAGGATATCCCAATGAACTTTTCGATGACAAGACTCTTAACACATACTATGAGATGCTGAAAATAACCCCAAATGATTACCTTCGAGCAGCTTTAAACATATCCTTGTTCTTGGCGGATTATTCTTTTAATCAACTGAGAATGCCTCTTAACCATTCAGATTGGACGAATCATGGTGCAGTTGCTATAGTTGACGCTGGATATGATATTCAGGAAAACAGCATAGGTAGGATCCTCCTATAGAAAACAATTATTATAAACGTATTGGTCCAGAACTCGTTCTGGTAACTCGGTGTCTTGGGTTGGAAGAAGAACTGGTACTTGAATTGAAATATATGTCTTTCATCAGTATTAGCAAAGTATTTATTTATTAGTGAATCAAAAGTCCTGAGCTCCTCAAAGCTCAACTCGTCACGCTCGCGTCTCGAGAGCCTCTCTCCCTCTTTTTACGTTTCAGCAGACTCACACGCACTACACACACAGTCACAACTCTCGTTCCTGTTCCTAAAGCCCAGGTCACATAGGCGTACACTTATATACCTAATACAATTCTAGAAATAATTAATTAAAGGTCGTTTTATTACTCATTTTAGAGAATTTTTGATTAAAAGCTTTGGTATGAGTCGATCAATCTAGTCGTTTCCTTATTGACGTAATGTGAATTTTAATTCATTAGATGTGCTTGCTGCGACTTTACAAGGCGTTTACTTCAATAAGGATTGGCCTCAGTACCTGAACTACGCTGGAATCGGTACATTTACTTTAGGACATGAAATGACTCACGGTTTTGATGGCGTCGGTAACCAATATGATAAAAATGGAAATCTTAAGGGTTGGTGGACTCCAGAAGCAAAAAAGAAATTCCTCCAAAAAGCTGCATGTATTATTCAGCAGTACGGAAATTACACTGATAATCAAGTCGGCCTAAAAGTATGTAGATGTAGAATTAAAGACAAATTATTTCTATGCATCATGTTACAACAGAAACTTTAAGAACCTAATGTTATTATTTTTTGGTCCATTTATCCTCTTTTTAGTGGAATATCACTACATTATATTCGCAATTTTTTTTTTCCTCTTATGACCATATATATACTGTCGCACAATATGTTGTAGGATTACAAAACTATTTATACTAAAAGTTACAGCATGGAATGTTTTCCCATTCAAAGATTGAAGAATCAATGAATTACAATACCAAATGTTGAAATAATTTTCAGGTAGATGGAATTCTGACGCAAGAAGAGAATATTGCAGACATCGGAGGAGTGAAAATGTCGTACCTAGCCTATCAAGACTGGATCAAACGGAACGGCCCTGAACTGAAACTGCCTGGATTCAACTATTCCCCATCGCAGCTTTTTTGGATTCAAGCAGCAATGCAACATTGTACCAAATATACATCAGAGTTCCTTAAAGACTTCATCGCGACAGATCCTCATAGTCCAGCAGAATTCAGAATCATAGGTACCTTTTCCAACAGGCCAGAATTTGCAAGAGACTTTAATTGCCCAGTTGGATCCAAAATGAATCCAGCTGAAAAGTGTTCTGTATGGTGAATCCTCTTTGGGATTGGTTTTTTATTCTAAAGTGAATCCAGCAATGTACTTTACTGAATAAGCTAGCATTGTGAAAATAAATAAAAAACTAATCATTTCCCATTGGAATAGCTCGATTCTTTTATACAATGTGAGGCATACCATTTTCATTATACTACGATGTCTTTTACATGCAAATTCAGCATTTTGAAAAAGAAGGTTTTTGTTCATGTAACTCACTCAGGACCTAAATAGTTCCTGTCCAGGGTCATAATAGAGAGTTTAAAATGAAAATCATTCTCATGAAAAGGTTTACCACCTTTGACACAAATAAGATCGTGATGAGGGTCACCCTAATGAAGGAAAACTGTTGATACTCTTAAGGTAATAGCTTCACGAGAAGATTATGAATTGTTCACAATACCAGAAAAAAACTCTGGTATCTGCATTATTTTTAAAATACTAGATTTTCAATCACATAAACCCAGTTTTTCATGAACATGAATTTTGGAAGAGGCCATAGAAAACCATTATTGTTAAATCTGTTGTCTCTCTTATTGGAAACTTTACAAGCAGACCCACGCAAATTTTACGCCTGTTTTACCGGCGTAAACTCAATTTCAGTATTAAGAGGTTTAAGTGGATCAAACCGAATTTGACCTAAATCTCAAGTCATAAATTAGAGAGTAATAATTATACGTGTCCTGCACTTCTTTCGCATACATGCAAGTTGATGAAGAACAGGTAAACGATAAACGGGCTTGGATGAAGGCAATTCCGAATTATTCGAATCTGCTGAGTCTTGATTCAAGATATAGCTTAGATATTCTCAAAGCGAATTCGTATGTACCGGCCTTGGCCGTTAGTTAGATGTAAAATTGCGTCTTTGAATGTAATTATGACCCTAGGTTCTGTAGGGCTTCAAAGATCATCATTATTCCGCTTAAATTTTGAATATTGTTCATACTTTTCATCCCTAGGGTATTCATTTTATATGTGTTCAAAAGTTTCTCTACTCGAAATAATTATGTTCTTTTGATGACGAATCTGAAAATGTTGTTACTTGTTTCCTATCTTCAACAGATTATAGGATACGCAAAAAATAACAATTTTGATATCTCTATACATAATTGTATTGCGCGTCTTTTCCTCATGATAAATATGTAGTCCTTTGACTTCGTTCATAAGTTCACATTTTCAAGGTTTAGAAAAGAAGCCTCCCACGCTTCCGCCGCTCGGCAGTGTTGCGCTGGTCTCGATTCCCGTCTTTTGGCTCATTCTTTTATTTCGTGTCATTGAGTTCACATGCAGTTTTCACAACCCACGAGATATCTATTTAAAGTAAAGCAAATGGATCACAAAGACCAATTTTATCAAGATCCGTGAGAACGAGGACGTAGAGATCGACGCGATTCTTCAGAAGTGAGAAGGATGCTACGCAAGATGCGAAAGTACGAGGACACCCTCAATCGCATACGTAGGAGAGACAGCTCCTTGTCAGATTACACGGATCACGGGGATTATTACTGTAAGTTCTAAGTGAAAATTAAGAGGTTATTACTTCAATAAATCGAGTTATCACTTGAATAATCATGCGAAAATCCACGCCACAAAGAAAAGAGTACCTTCACCTGAGAGCAAAGAGGAGGAAAAACCGAGTTATACTCGTGATCGATGGCATGGTGAAACAGACGCCGAGGTCTTGGCTTGCCAATCGAAAATAAAAATCGGTATACTACCGTCGGCGGGTTATGACCCTAATACGTGATCTACGACTTACAGTCGTTGAAAATAAATCAAGTTATTACTTGATTTAAATGAATCTCAGGCGATTATCAGATATATTTTTACTTTCAAAATTGTTATTAGAAAAAAAGAGGGAGAAAAGAGAGAAAAGGAGAAGGGGGAAAAGGATCATTACAGATTCGTTATTTTTTACCTCCCTTAGTCTATTGATCATTTCTTTCTGTACATTATTCTTACATATACTGGGATATTTGTAAATGATTCATGACAACCTTCTCGGTAAACAGCAACCAAGAAGCAGCTGCAGAAATAGTTAAAGTATTTGGCAAAAGACTGTACGGAGAACGTTAAAGAGCTCCAGGGATCATACCTGAGCTAGCAGTTCGTTGCGAAGAAATCATAACCAAGGGGCTCCCAGATGAAACCCTCGAAGAGCTTATCAAAAGACACCCGGCTCCTAGCAATTGCGACAGGTTTGAGGCACCAGAGCTCAACCCGTTTATGAAGACAATTGTTTGAAAAGTGATATTGGATAGAGACAAGCGGATCCAAAAGAGGCAGGACAAGATCTCAGCTGCGCTTACGGCCATTGCACAAGTTATTCCGTGGGTTGCGGAGGCTAAAACGATTCCAGGCTGTAAAGACACCTTGGAATATATGAGCAACGCTAGAAAATTGATTGCAGATCTTCAACATGACGAATCGGTTATATGAAGAAATCTGGTTATAGCTAAAGTTGACGGAAATATGACAGAAACACTAAAAGCAACATCGTTCGGTGGTTTGTTGTTTGGTCAAGACTTGGAGGAAAATGTAAAAGCAGCGAAAACCTTGCAAGCAGCTGGCAAGAAGCTCAAGAAACCTTCTAAGCCACCTTAACGACAGAAAAACTGGAAAGGTATACCTCGTCTCCGACCCTGGTGCTCGTACAACGGACACGGAACGTTAGGCGGACATAAGCAACATCACAAGTCATCACAGAAGAGCTCTGGGTTCCAACAGCAGTACAGGAACTAGCAGAGGAAAGGCTGATCCCCAAAACACCATCGTTAACTCTAGTGAGTAAGATGGCAGGCCGGTTAACCCGATTTAGTCGCGCTTGGGAGGAAATCACCGCAGATTTTGTTATTTTATCTTGGCTGCAAGACTACAAAATACCTTTCAATTCTGAAGTTTTTCAAGCCGAGCTACCATGAGAAAGAATCCTCCCAAGTACAGAATTGTATCAATTCAAATGTCTATCTTTTGGTTTGTATACAGCGCCTTACGCATTTACAAAGATTATACGCGTAGTCGCCTCACACCTTCTCTGATTAGGCTTCACACTAATAAGATATCTTGACGATATTTTATTCATCGGAAATTCTAAGAACACTTGATTTAAACACCTTAGAATTGCGGAGACTCTCTTCCGAAAATTAGTCTTCTAATTATTTATAAAAAATGCCAACTTATCCCATCAAAAAGATATTAGTTTCTAGGATTGATTTGAGACTCAGAACTCAGTATCATGCTGTCCCGAAATGAAATAGGGCCCTGTATATAAAAAAACATGCGAAAAACTTAAATTTGCAGCTCTTGAAAAGAGTAATGGATCTTACCGTGGGAACTTAATCATCGACGATGGAACTTTTTCAGACCTTCAGTGGTGGGGTGCGCTAACGGCTACAAATAGAAATCCAATCAGACAATCGTTTCACGACCTAACGATTTTTTCCGAAGCCTCAAATTCAGAGTGGAGAGCAGTGTGTGACAATAAAAAAGCACACGGGTTTTGGAAAGAAGACGAAAAAAGTCACAACATCAACTTTTTGGAGCTCAAAGCTGCTTATTTTGGGTTGATATGCTTTGCGGACTCACACGAAGATTGAATATTCTTTTTCGCATAGACAATACAACGGCAATAGCATGTATGAATAAAATGGGGGGAGTACAAATAGAAATTTAAGTGAGCTAGCAAAACGCATCTGGAAATGGTGCGAAGATAGGAACATATGGATTTTTGCGACGTACATTAGGTCAAAGAATAACGTAGAAGCAGATTTTGAATCAAGGAAATTGGATTCAAATACTGAATTTGTAATGTCATCAAATGGCTTCTGGTTGATTAAAAAAACTTTTGGAAACCAAAAATTGACTTGTTTGCTTCCCGGGCAAATACAAAATGTCAAGATTATGTTTCCTAGAAGAAAGATCCACACTCAGTATCGATAGACGCTTTCACCTTATCATGGAAAGGCCTATTTTTCTATGCGTTTCCCCCATTCTCGCTTATCCTACGAGTTTTGCAAAAAATAAATCATGAGAAAGCAATCGGGATCGTAGTCGTGTCATATTGGCCATCTCGATCATGGTTTCCTACATTCAGATCAATGCTTGTTGAAGATCCGATTCTTTGATGCAAAAGATTATATCTTACTTCCTTTTGAGAAAGACAAGACCAAATTTTGGGAGAGCCTTACCCTGGTGGTAGGGGTCTTATCCGGCGGAGCTGTAAGAGGAAAAATATCCCAATACAATCGCAGGACATAATTTTGGCCTGCCTATCGAAATCTTCTTGGAAACAGTACGAGATAGGACTAAAGAAATGGTGGCAATTTGGCTCACGAGGAGAACTCGACCCGTAATCGCCACAAATCTCATACACCTTATCTTTTTTGAGCGAAGAATTTGAGAAAGTCGCGTCGCATGGTAGCCTTAATTGCCATAGATCCGCGTCTCATCGCGGGACCAAATCTGGGTCAGGACCATAGTATAAAACGTTTTTTTCTTAGGCGTATCCAAGTTGAGACCCGGGAAAGGAAACGTAAATATAACACGACATTGGACCCAAAAATCGTATTAGATTTGTACCGTGAGTTACCAGAAAATTCAAATCTTTCCCATCGGGAATTACCCTTAAAATTACTTATTTTACTTGCCCTCATATCGGGTCACAGACTCCAAACTTTCGCTCTGATCAACATTAAAAACATAAACGAAAACAAAAACCTTATTGAAATAAGAATCCACGACCAAATTAAAACGTCTGGAAAAAAAAGCTTGCAACCAACACTTGTCTTACCCTTTTATACAAAAGAACCGAAACTTTGTGTAGCTTGTACATTGAAAGATTATTTAGATCGAACAAGGCGACTTCGAGGCAACGCCAGCGCACTTTTTGTATCGTTGAAAACACCATCAAAGCCGGTAAGATCACAAACTTTAGGGCATTGGATTAAGGTTGTATTAGAAAAATGTAAGATCGACATGAGCATGTTTTCCCGATACTCTACACATCACGCGTCAACATTAGCGGCGAAAAGGAACGGACTTGATTTGACACTATAAAAAAGACAGCTGGCTGGACAGCACAATCACAAACGTTTGCAAGGTTTTACGATCTTCCCTTATTGGGGAAAAAATCGCGTTCGCGAGAGCAATTTTAAGTTTTGAAGCAAAGCTGTAAAAGCCATTTACTATGTATTAACGAGGAAAATACACATATATGTTCCGGAAATTAGAGTTAAAATAATATACATCGCTTACCCCCAACTTGTGCCGTAACGGTCTTGAACGTCTGCATATTGATCATGAGGAAGGTAAGCGCAATAGAATTTAATGATTGAACGAACTTGACAAGTGAAGTCCTATCATAATTGTATGAAGCTTATCTTCCGAAATGATCACCTCCCACCCAACCCAGAAACCCTATAAACAACACGTAAGGTGAGCATGCCATTCTGTAACGGCGGACTTTGAAATAATGAGACAAAGGACGGGAATTGAGAGCAGCGCAACACTGCCGAGCGGCGGAAGCGCGGGAGTCTTCTTTTCTATATTTTGAAAATATGAACTTATGAACGAAGTCAAAGGACTACATATTGATCATTTCAGAAGAGAAGCTTCATATAATTCGACGCCTCCTAATCATAGTGTCCCTACTCGGAACAGCATAAACATATGCACGTATCTTATAAAGCCACATTCAGAGTCACATGTTTCCGATGCGCAAGATCAGAGACACGTATGTCATTACCTAAGAATCATACTCACGTATCTCGCAACTGCACGTTCATTTACTATACATATTATGTATGTACTCTGAATGTAGCGCTATAAGATACGTGCATATGTTTATGCTGTTCCGAGTAGGGACGGTATGACTAGGAGGCGTCAAATTATGATAGAACTTCATTGGTAAGTTCGTTTAATCATTTTATTCTAGTTATTTATTGTTGCTGTCAAGACTAACACTTTCAGAATTTACAACTTGGAAATCATTCATGGCAAAATTATAAGTTTTTCCAGTTGTAGAATTCAAATCCCAGACAGATGAGGCTGTTTTGTTTGATCGTCCCTACCTATTTCCTGGAGATAGTCAGATGTGCCACCGTAGGGTCCACAGTTTGAAAAATCCAGAGTTTACTGAGAAATGCAATTTTAAAACGAGACTTTTTGTTATTGTGATACTGGTAATGTTTTATCCTCGATTTTTTTCCCTAAAAGCTTGAACCATCGTAATTTAATCTTCTTCAAGAGGAATTCTAATCATTAGTATAACTTAAAATAACACTCTCTTAGAGTAGTCTACATTGGCTTGTCTTCTACCCTCCGTTGAGATACTCAACCATAATCGTTAGACTTACATTTTTCCACTCCGATGTCTCGTCCCAAGCCGCTAGCGAGATAGCATTTAGAAGTCAAATTCAAGATGAGACAAGTCGAGACCGAGTCCAAACATTTTCACTCGGGTAGTCTCTTCATTTCTTCTCGTATTTCAAAATTGTTGCAAGTCAAAACTACACCGAATTCGGCGTACCTAATGTTCGAATCCTCTGAAAAAACTTAATTGTATACATATTTATTGTGCATATATGTTAAACTTATATCCTAGTTAAAAATTTTCGTACTATATTTTATGAATTTTAACAGGAAATTCTATTTTTCAATTTATTTCTACAATGTTAGCTTAGTCAAAAGAGTACATTGTTGTTTTCACTCCAAAGTGAACAATTTTTCAAGAGGATTCACCATACGGAACACTTCTTGACTGGATTCATTTTGGAACCCAATGGACAATTGAAGTCTCTAGCAAATTCTGGCCTGTTGGAAAGTGGACCTATGATTCTGAATCCTGATGGGCTATGAGGATTTGTCGCGATGATCTGTCTTATGAACTCTGGTGTGAATTTGGCACATTGTTGGAGAGCTGCTTGAATCCAAAAAAGCTGTGACTGGGAATAGTTCAATCCAGGCAATTTGGATTCCGGACCGTTTCGTTTCACATAGTCTTGATAGGCTAGGTACGCTATTTTAACCCCTCCGTTGTCAGCAATATTTTCCCCTTGCGTTAGTTTACCATTCACCTAAAAATTGTTAAACATTTGTCATTTATATATA
>WSXT02030993.1:0-28543 GCA_011762715.2 Neuroterus valhalla | reverse complement strand
TGAATACTGAATCAGTTAAAAATTATTTGTAATTTAGAATATTATCAAATGTTTCATAAACTAGGACAATGTTCCATTAGTTTGTTGAAAGTTCGTCTTTCAGATGAAAATTAATCCGCTCTGCTTGAGGATTCCACTTTATATATTTTTGAGAATTCGTCTTTATGGTTGAATTTAACTGTCATATATTATGAATAAAAAAAATCCGGTTGAGATAAAAACTATCATTCATTTCCCGTTGAGAATTTATTTTTTGTATAAATAAAAAATTACTTCGTTCTTAGTTGAAGTTTTTTGTAAAAGAGTCCTTTTTTCAATATTCTTCATTCCAGTTAAAAATCCTACTATTTGTTTCGTAAATTAACTTTTCGGTTGAAAATAAATATTCTTGGTTGAATATTTATCTGTTCTTGTAGAAAATTTAACTGCTTGTTTAAAAATGAAAATATGTAACTAAAAATTCTACTATTCAGTAAACACTAACCTTTTTTGTGAAAAGCAATTTTTTTGTGTTGAAGTTAAACTGTTTTGTGGATAATTCCTTGCTTCAAAATTAGTTCTTTCTGTTAACAATAATCATCTTAGTAGAAAATTAATTTTTTGACAGAAAATTCAACAATTTAGGAAGCAATTCTTTCATTTAATGATTCACCTCTTCGGGTGAAAGTTGTACATTTCTGATAAAAATTTATTCTTCTCTGGAGATTAACGTTTTTCGAAGAAGATTCATGTTATTAATTACTTTATTCATTTTGTTTTGCCGGAAATTCATGTATTTTATTCGAGATTCGTCTGATGGTAGTAAATAATTCTTTGGAGGCTGAAAATTCATCTTTGTAGGTTGAAAATTCATATATTCTTTCGAAAGTCCAATTATTTTGTTGGAAATGTAACAATTTCGTTTAATTTTTATTTTTTGGTCGAAAATTCAACTGTTTCTTTTAATTCGTCCTTTTGATACAAAATTATTCTTCTTGATTAAAAATTCAACTTTTAATTTAGGAATTCAGGTATTTGGTTTAGAAATCATCTATCTTGTTGGAAGCCCGATTATTCCACTATTTTGTTAAATTTATATTTTTTGGGCAAATGTACAACTGTCTTGTTGAAATTTGGATCTTTTGGAATAATGATGCATCTCTGTTGGTTTGAAACAAGTTGTTTTTTTTCAAATAGAATTTTTTGATTAAATAATAATTCTGTTCCATTTTAACACGTAAGTATTTGGTTCAATGCATCTTTTTCATTCTGAAAATTAAACTACTGCGTGGGAAATTCAACTATTTTGATGAACATGAAACTATTTTCTTGAAGGCATTTTCTTTCGTCGAAGAATTAACAGTTTCGTGGAATATTCGTCCTTTTAGAGTAAAAATTTAACTTTTCGGTTAAAATATTCAACTTTATTTAGAAAAATGCATATTTGAAAGTTGAAAATAAAACTATTGGGTTGGAAATTCAAGAAGATCCCCTAAAAAGATACTACATATTAAACATTTCTTTGCATTGAAACTGTTTTTTTCCCTTGAAAAAGAAACTCAACTATAGCAGGGTGGCGATTCTCCGTCCGATTTCAAATTCTCGGTCATTTCCCGGTTAAGTTTTTCAATTTTTCCGGTCCACTAAAAGTAATACATTTATATTTGTCGCAAAATGCAAACATTTATTTCAGTAATTCGTGACGTTCATTCTAAACATCCTTTAACAAAACAGATCAAGAATTGCAAAATTAATTAATTTTGAAAAAAATACTCAGATTTTCTACGAAAAAATATCATCTTTATACAAAAGTTGCAACAATTAAACTTACAAACTTACAAAATCAATGATGATTCAAGCAATAACAAAAAAATGGATTTCTTACAAATTATTTCATTTTTCAACCAACGTGATGAATTTTCAAATAACATTATGAATCTTCAGTTTGAACAGTAATGAACAGTTTAAATTGCAAAACAAGAAGATGAATTTTCAACTAAAATGATAAATATTTAGCTAGAGCACTTCGATTTTCAACCATGAAGGTGAATATTCAAACGAGGATATTAATTGTCAAATAGAAAGATCAAGTTTCCTCGGAATTTTCTACCAAAAAATACAATGTTCTAACAAAATAGTTGAATTTTGATCTAAAAACTCAAATTCATACCAAACATAAGAGTTTATAACTGAAACAAGGAATCACCAACTGAAAGAGTTAAGTTTTCAAACAGATGAATTAATTTTCAGTAAAAAAGATCAATTATTGTCAACCAAAATTTTAATCCTCAAATGGAATAAGTTGAATTTTCAGTTGGAAAATATTACTTATGACAATAACTTTCAAACAAATCGATTTTCAAGCAAAATGATGGCTCTTCAAATAAAATTGTAAATGTTTAACTGTAGCAGTTAAATTTTAAATCAGAAAGACGAGTTCTCACCTGAGATGATGGACCCTTCACTAGAATAGTTTAAATTTTGACCAAAAATAATTTTCAACCAAAAAATACCATTTTTCAAAAAAAATGGTTGAATTTTGAACTATAGAGATAATCATTTTCAACCAAAAATAGGATAGTCACATTTTTGTCTTAAAAAAAAATTTGAACCAAACATAAGAGTTCTCAACCAGATAAATTTTATTTTCGACTAATATGAAAAATATTCAACTGTTCAACTTGGATTGTTAACCGTAAAAAAGAACAAGAACCGGAAATAGTGACTTTCGAGGAAAAAGCTGATTTTCTACCAAAAAAATCAATTTTTTCAATAAAATATATGGATTTTCAACTAACTAATTAATCAATCCATGAAGACAAATTTTCATCCATATAGTTGAGTGTTGCACTATAAAATAATTTTCAAACAAACTGATGAATTTTCATGTAAGATGATGAATCTTCAACTGAATAAGTGTATTTCATGCGAAAAAGGTGAATTTTCAACAAAGGAAATAAATTCTCTAAGAAATAGTTTAATTTTCCAATTCAAAAACCAATGTTCCACTGAATACTTGAATCTTCACTAAAAATAGATAAATTGTTTTTTAACAAAGTGGTCACATTTTCAATCAGAGATGTATTATAAATTAAAATAATGCGTCTTCAACAAAAAAGTGTAATTTCCAACAAAAGAATTTAACATTCAACCAAGTAGTTGATTTTTTAACTAAAACAGGATGAATTCGCAATGAACAATGTTAACAAGTTTTCTATTATAATTTAGAAATATTTCTCATTCGAAATACTACTTCTACTTCTACTCTAAAAACCGCTTGAAATACTTTCTTCATTTAAAATTATGAAGAAGGGACTTTCAAATTTTGTCGAATATTAAATTGGAAGAGCAATTTTCTTAATGTCCTCTCTTCTCAATTCGAATACAAATTATTTTGAAAGGTTCCCGTTCCATGCAATAGATTCCCTGTTCCAAGTGAAATTATATATCTTTACTGAAACTCCCTGTCCTAAATAAAAACTATAATTATTTTCTGAAATTCCCTGTTCTAAGTCAGATAAATGAGAAAAAGGAAATAAGACGTAATAAATACATTTCTTTTGAAAAAATTGAGAACATAATTCTTTATGTATTTTTGGGTTATCATCAATTTGATAATCAAACTTGAGTCAGCTCAAAAATCTGACAGAGCAATGTAGAGTATAGATGTATTCTTTTTTCTTCAGAAAAAAGATTCCAGGCCTCGGACTCACTACACTATTTACATTATTTTACACTTTTTTTCGAACGACTACACTATCTTCCCACTATTTCGAAAAAAATTACACTAAATACACTATTTTCTCATGATTGACCGCCAATGCCACTATTTGATAACTTTCCTTTGAACATATTTTTGGACTTCTATGCTGATTGGCTAAAATAATAGTTCCTCCATCTCAACGAATCACAGCATATCGAAAAATCGTCTCAATGTCTGATTACACCAGAATTTCTCAAAGCATTCAATGCATTGGTCTGATTAAGCGCGCGAAACGATCTCACAGTTCTATTTGAAACTTTCTTCTCTCTGATCCGTTGGTGCTGTATGTTAGGGAGGATTGGAAATCCCAATCTTCGAATGTTTCTGCACCTGAATCTTCTAACGGATATAAATCCAGAAAAAAGGAAGGAAAATTTACCAAAAAACGAAGTACCAAATAAACTGAAGAAAAACTGCTCTGATGTTGCTAAAACAAGAAGGGATTCTCTCAAAAATGTAAGAGTCGAATCACATCAAGTGGGCACCCCAATTTCCAGCCTAAGAAAATATTATAAAATGATTGTATCAATCGAATCTTCACACTATCAGTAAAGTATAAATAGACTTTCGACAAAATAATTTTTTTAACTATTTTTTTTCATGCAACAAACATTTATAACTTTGTTTTGATAATAATTCATTGTGCTCAAACTGTTGAATATTTTTTGACGAAAATTGGTACACATAATATTGAAAGACAACTCTTTCAGTTGAAAAATATTGCGATGGGCAATAAACAATTTTTTTATATTTTTAATAACATTTTTAGAAACAATTGACATAATTATCAACTTCTCAATGCTCAAATCGTCTAGATCTTCAGTAATTCATGTAAAAACTATTCAGAACGACAATCTGAAAAAAAAGACACCGCCCAACATTAATTTGCTCAGAAAATGTATAATTGCGAAGCGCGCGGCTCACAGTGGGGCCGGAATATTCAAAACCACCCTTCAGGTCGCAAATCTTAACCAAATTAATTGAAATTCATCCAGAAATGTTTTCAATTGAATTTCAAAGAGAATGACGAAGCCGAATTTTCAAAAATATTTTGCTTAAACTTTCCTAAACAAAATATGGCGTGATTATAAGATTTTGAGTTATAAACTAGATAAACCTTATAGAATTAAAGGACTTTGAGGCGTAGCCGATTTTGAATTTGCCATTAGTTTTGCGCAATAAATTTTTTCAAACAATTTGTTTGAATAAATTATTTCTCATTTCAATTTTTTTGCAAAATGAATTCTAAAATGTAATTCTACTAGGGAAATTATGTCCAAAGCTGTATATTTTCTATTGGAAATACGATTTCTTACTACCATATGACTAAATAAAAGATGTGTTGATTGAAGAATAAGAAAAAAATGATTCTGAGTTTAGAGCTCCTAATTTATAGGTTCTAGATATAAAAGTTGAGAAAATAATTACAAAGAAAATAATTATTAGGTGGAAAAATCACATAAAAAAAGGAATTCAAGAAAAATATTTTAAAGAATTTAATATAAAATAAAAGAAACATTTACACAATAACTGACCAGGTAGCAAAAATAACTTAACTTTCAAATCCATAAATTTTTCGAATAATTTTTTTGGTCAAGCAGGCTTATTAAAAACAACTCAATCAATACTAAGAACACATTTGTCTATATACAATGAGATATAAAAATAGGTCTTATCTGAAAATACAATTCGTTTTATATTATTATTCATTTTCTTGTAGACGTTTAAAGCCTTATTAAGATTTAATATAAATTATGCAAAATGAATTATTTAGTCATTTGGTTGTAACAAATTGTATTTTAAATATAAAATATAATGCTTCGGACATAATTTTTCCGGTAAAATTAGATTTTAGAATTGATTTTGCAGAAAAATTGAAAAAAGCATTAATTTATTTAAACAAATTGTTTGAACAAATTTATTTCGCAAAACTAATGGCAAATTCAAAGTCGGCTATGCCTCAAAATCCTTATATTTTATCAGGTTTATCTAGTTTATTACTCGAAATCTTATAATCACGCCATTTTTGTTGGAAAGAGTATAAACAAATTATTTTTTTAAAATTCGGCTTTCCCAGTCTCTTCGAAATTCAATTACAAACATTTCTAGACGAATTTTGTTTGATTTGGTCAAGATTTGCCACCTGTAGGTGGTTTTGAACATTCCGTCCCCACAAATTAATGGCGGGAAGTGCAATTTTTTTTCAGATTGTCGTTCTTGAATAGTTTTTACACGTACCACTAAGGATCCAGACGATTTGAGCATTGAGAAGTTGATAATTATGTCAATCGTAAAAATTTTATTAAAAATATGGTAAAATTGTTTATTGACCATCGCAATATTTTTTATCTGAAAGAGTTGTCTTTCATAGTATGTGTACCAATTTTCGTGAAAAAATATTCAACAGTTTGAGCGCAATAAATTATTATCAAAACAAAGTCATAAATGTTTGTTGCACGGAAAAAATAGTTAAACAAATTATTTTGTCGAAAGTCCAACGACCTTGAATTGTCCTTGATTTTCAAATCTGCCCTGGAAAACCTGGAAATGTCCTTGATTTTTTTCGTAGCGTCTTTGAAAATGTCCACGTTTAGAATTTCACATAGTAAAATAATTTGAAAAAACTTTTCAGTTCAATTCACGGGAATATAAATATATACTCTCTTTCATCAAAATTATTGGAGCAAGCTGCTTGTTTTCCACAAATAGTAATGCTACACGATTTAGTAGAAAAGAATCGTCTAAATGCTCTGAAATAAATCGATAACTTCTGATGTGAAGAAAGGCAGAATGGACATTTTTCTGTATGATTTTTTTACCAGTGAAAAAGTGTCAAATGGAATTGAGAAATATTCACGATGCAGTTCGCGCATTGCAACAAAAGCAAGCAGATGTGGACTAAGAAACAGTTGCGAAGAAAAGAGCTGCCGAAAAGCTTGATGAAAATATGATGCAACAAAAAATATTAAGAGAAAGCTATGAAGAAGATTGGAGTTTACTTACCACAGAAGCTGATAAAATAAAATAAATAAATGTTTTAATTGTTTTATGCGTTAAAATTTAATTATTAAATTATTTGATAAAATTTTATTATTGTACGATTTTTTGAAAAAATTCATCCTTGAAAAATGACATTTTTAGCCCTTGAAATCCTTGGAATATCCTTGAATTTTAATTTTCTAATTCGCTAGACACCCTGGACAATAAGGCTGGACAAGGAACAAATAAAGAGAACACTATTTTCTCATATATACTACACTGTTTTTACACTATTTTGTCAAATTTATTACACTATTATTTACCCCTGGAGTGAGTCCGAGGCCTGGATTTCATAGAACTTATAAAAACGTATAGAATTCGTAATAATATTGAAGATAACTTTTACAGGGACAGGAGTAACTGTAAATGCAGTTTATCCAGGAATAAGTGACACGGATATCTACCGGAACATGAGTTATCATTCAAGTTACATTAGTTCCATTTTCGTAAAACCTTTCACGTGGTTATTCATCAGATCCGCAAGACAAGGAGCCCAACCTGTGTGGATTGCAGCAATCGATCCAAAACTCAAAGACGTTACGGGTTGTTACCTCAGGTTTGTGAAAAAAATACACCGACTGATCAACCTAATCAGAATTTATATTTCGAATTTGAAATTTGAGTGGAGAATTTTATTGCAGTAAAGGAAGACCGGTGGAATTGTCAAAAGAAGCGAAGGACGAAAAAATGGCAAAATGGCTTTGGTTGACGAGTGAAAAATGGACCAAACTGGAAACAAGCTGACAAAATAAAATAGACATTTAGTTATTTTTCCTGTTGATTATTTTTATTTATATTTTAGTGACCTAATAAACAAAGAAAAATAAGAACCTCTATGAATAATATGTTTTGATTAAAAATTTAATTCAGGAAGACAATTCGGAATTCGTAAGTAACATGTAAGGTTGAATGAATTCCATTGACTTTTCGTATAATTCCTTGGATAAACGAGTGTTTGTAGCGTTTTCCGAAGGCGTTTTTATTTCAAAGTCACTGCAAAAAGTCACTATTTTATTTTTTGCTCAGGGCTATGTAATACTTGACTGGTTTTTACCTAACCGACATTTTTTGGCAACAACTCACGTACACAAGAATTCGAATATCGATTTGCAAATTAGGGGAATCGATGGTATTATTGTTACTGACTGGTCTTGGAAAAATACTAAAGCAAAAAGAAGATTTTTCTACAAAAAAGTTGATGTTCAAAAAATTTATTCTTGATTGATTGACTTCAAAAGAAAAAGATGAATTTTTCAACAAAACTGTTAGAATCTCAAGCCAAAACTACGGATTTTCTTGGAAACAGTGAAACTTTAATCCAAATGCATGACATTTCTACGAAAATAGTTGAATTTTACATTCTTAAACCCGAAAAGATGAACATTAAATGAAACAGTTGAATTTTTTACCCAAAAAGACAAATTTTGAATAAACAAGTTACTATTCAATAGATCCGTTGATTTTTTCCGAATTTATTCAAATTTTGTATGAGATGGTTAAATTTTCAAATAAAAACGTTAATTTCCAACCCAAACAGATCAACGAAACAGTTCAAAGTTAAAAATTCAAAACCCGATGGGGCAAAATCAATATAATTTTCGTCGAAAATTTATCCTTTTATATTGTATTTTTGGTTGGGAATTCGTCTCTTTTGGTCAAAAATTCTACTACTTGGTTAAAGATTTGAGTATTTGGAAGCAATTCGCTTCTTTTTAATTGGAAATTCGAATATTCCTATTATTTGTTGAAAATTAACCGTTCCCAGTTGGAAATTTATGTATTTTTTTGGAAATTGGTCTTGGTTAATTGAAAATTAATCTTCTCCAATCGAAACTCAGCTTCTTGATTTGAAGTTTAATGATCCCGCCAAGATTTCATTTTTAGTTGAATATAAATGTTTTGATTTTGTACTCAAATTTTCAAGATAGGACAATTTTAAAAAGAGTGTAATTAAAATGTTATCATTTCAAAATGGAAGCGTTGAGAACTGAACTATTCCAAGTGGGAACCTGTTACAATTATCGTGATAATTCAGAATTGGTGGAACTTTTTTAATTAAACGATCTTTAATTACAAGTTCAGAAAAAAGACAATAATCATTTGAATATTCTTCATCTGAAATTAAATAAGTTCGAATTAAAATCTGTCAGAAATAGGAATTTTTTAATTGACTTCTAAATCACAACATGTTCAAAAATTATTTATTTGAAAACGTTTGAAATTATATAATTTCAGATTCGAAGTTTGAAAACGTATATATCCATTTTTAAAATAAATAGTTTCGAATTGAAAGTTCTGAAAATCATATAATCAAATATTAAAACTTGAGAAATTGGACGACCCTTTAAAAAGAAAGGATCTGGAGTGCAATAATTTTTATATTTGAAAACGTTCAAAGTTCAATAATTTTTTATTGGAATTTTTGCATTAAAGCGTTAAAAATTTTATTGAATTGAAAATTGGACAACAATCATTGAAACTCTCGAATTGAACTTGCATAATTATACTTGGGATTAAAATATGTTGAAACAGCAATTTTTTAGTTGAGTTTAGATCTATTAACAATTGAAAGAATATTTCATCCAAAATCAAATGATTTTTTATCAAAAGCTTTAGAAATTAGATAATCAAAAATTTAAACTGTTCGAAATGGAAAAATTTAAATGAAAACCTCTCATAATTATAATAATAAAAAAATTTCAATGTTTGAAAGCATAGAATTTTTAGGTAATTTTTGAGAGGACACTAAACATTCAGTCCGTTTTAATTCAAATTGGGAAAAATTCAAATGAAAGTCAAATGAAATTCTCCAAATTAGGCATGTTTTTATTGAATCTGAAATTATAAAATATGAGAGAAATCTTTGCCTACAAACGTTTAAAATAAAATAATTTAAATTTTCAATTATGCAACTGCATGGTAACAATTCCCGATTCAATAATTTCAAATCGGGAGCTTTTGGAGGTGGATAATTTATATCAAAATTTGAGAAATTGGACTACTTAGAATTAAAAGGATCTGGAATGGAATAATTCTCAATCCAAAAACGTTCAAAGTTTAATAATTTTGAATTCAATTTTTGGAAATGGGACAATTTCCACTGGGAAGATTTTGAAATTTTACTATCCTTGAATAAGACCGCTTAAATATGAATGATTCCGAATGAAGGCTTCTAAAATTGGAGTGATTCGGAACTTATTAAATTTTTGAAGTTCAACCATTTCCAATGCAAAGTTTGAAAATATGACAAATAGCATCCAATTTTTTCCATTTGAAATTGAATAAGTTTGAACCTGAATCTGTCATAGAAGTAATTTTTTTATTCATTTCGAGATTATAGTATCAAAAAAAAGCTCTATTCAAAAATGTTGGAAATTGAATTACTTTAGGGAAAAGTAATTTAAACTTTGCTATTTTCAAACAAAAGCGTCAAAAATTGAAAAATTATCTCAGAAAGTGTTAATACTTCAACAATTACAAATAAAAAAACTCTTAGAAACTGAATAATTTTAACTATAAAAAATGCTTGAAATTATAGACATTCTTATAGAAAATTGAATGAGTTTGAACTCAAATCTATCAAAAATGAACATTCTTAAATTAACTTTGAAATTAGAACATTTCGAATAAATCTTCATTTAAGGAATGTCCAAAATTTATGAATTTAGATGAAAGTATCTGAAATTTTATTATCCTAAAAAAACGTTGAAACGTATCAATTTTAAACAAAAGATTCTGGGAAATTGAATAATTCAAACTCTAAAAAATGTTAGAAACTATAGAATCTTTAGTTTGAAGTTTGAAAATAGGACAATAAGCATCCAAAGTTTAAACTATTCAAAAATGTTAAATCAAAGTCTGTCAAAAATTAAAATTCCCAATTGACGAATTCGAGCATTTCAAATAAAAAGATTTACAAATTCCGTGATTTCAGATAAGAATGTGCGGAAAAAATTGACTTTAGAATTAATAAATTTTAAAGGTTTTTAATTTGTAAATGCTCTGAATTCAATAGTTTCAGATTGAAAGTTTGAAAATTGTATATCGTTTTTTTTAATGAATAATTTAGAACTGAAAGCAAAAATATTATTACCAATGAAAATGTAGAAACTAATTGCAAATAAAACCCATTTTGACTTGTTAATATATGAAATTCTTTCAGATCTGTTCTAAATCTTTGATATCGCACAAAAAATATATCTATCAATAATTGGTGACTAATATTGAAAGATATTAAGGTTACTAAGTTTTTCATAGTTTTATGAATGAAAATACTTGAAATAAAGGGAGAGCCTCTGACTTTTTTTTTCAGAAGATCCGAGATGAATTTTTGGAGAGAAAAAATAATAATGATGTTTAAGGCACCATCGACCGTTAGTATGGTCTTGAATTTCTGTAAATACCAAAACGAATTCTTAAAATTTGTTTTTTTTTGTAGATCCAGAAATTAAAGACTGTACAAACGTTCCTCAGTGCCTTTGAGCAATTTCCCAAATTTTTGAATCGATATCTCGATTCCCGTTGAGGTAAGTTATTGTAAAATCTGGTAAAGTAGGATTCGAATGAGTTTTACATGGCCTCAAATTTTCACTGTCTTCATATTTACATGCCTGATTTCAAATTTAGTTTCTTATAAATCATTCTGTGGCTTTTTACCTGAAATACTTTCCAGTTTGAGTGATCAAGTCAGGCGAAACTGACAAATAAATAGAAGTTTGAGCGCCTTGGACTGAGGTTTTGAGCAGTAACCACATCCAGGGTTGCATAATTGTTTTCATCAAATAAGTTGAGCTAATTGGAGATCGTCTCGCGTGTCCTGTTCCTCTCACAAGGCCTGGATCGACCGAATTAATTGTAATGTTGGTATCATCTATTTGGAGCCGATAATATTTATTAGGATTTAAAGATATTCCTTTAAAAATGTATAGTATCGTGAATATGACTTCTAAGCTTTGATATTACCTTTTAGTAAGGAACTCATGTGAAGAGCCATGAGAATCAGAGCTAATTTACTTTGTGCAAAAGCTTCCCTTGCTGTGAATTTTCGTTCTCGATTCAAATCGTCCAAGTCGATTGAAGGAGAAAGCATGTGAGCTCGAGCTGAAAGATTAATAAGTCTTCCTTGATCCGATTTCCTCAATTTCGGTAAAGATAACTGTGTCAACAGAAAGTGACCTATTGAGAAACAAAATCTTCTATTAGTGAAATTTAACTTTATCAAACATAATTTAATGTCTATTATGGCTTACCAATTCTTATTTACTTGCCCTAAATGTTACTGTGTATCAAAATCTCATTTTAATCAATTTACATTCAATTTTAGTGGAATTGTATTTTCTAAGTAACTCACCGAGGTAATTAGTAGCAAAATGCATTTCAAAACCCTCATCAGTTTTTTCAAATGGATGAAACGCAATTCCTGCATTGTTTATTAATATGTCGACTCGATCCAGTTCTTTGGAAGAAACAACACTTATATTATGCATATTATGCAAGATAATCTTAAATAATTTTTTGTTTAAAATTTATTTTGAAAATAGCTATTCCTACTTCTAAATAATTTCAGGAAATGTTGAGTATAACATTCAAAACATGGGAAAAGTATATTTCATAAAAAACACTGTGTGACAAAAAAAAAAAAAAGAAATATACTTTTATGTAGACCTATCACAAGTTATAGGTCTAGTAAAACTAAGAAAAATGGTAGGGGAGAAATTTCAAATACACCCCTAGAATCTCATTTTATGGCCAAAAAACCGTTTTTGGGTAGTTTCAAGTGAACAATCACTGATAACTTCTCTAATTTTTATCTGATTTACAACTTCTTTTTTTGGTTTGAAAGGTGAAATGCAGAACTCTCGGACTATCTATTGCGCAATTTGTCGAAATAAAAACTGACGAGACTGTAGTTGGAAGAATTTGCGATTTTTTTATACAGTTGTTCAAGTTTGACGATATTATTCGATCTTGAAGATTTTCTTCGATAGAATTTTTTTTAAAGTGGATTTAATTCCGCGTCGAATGAGCTATTCTTGAATTAGGTTCGATGCAAATTGACGGAGTTGTGTGCATTTTAAGATTTTAGGAACTTTTTGGTAAATTTGCATGTCCTTAGTTGACGTCAAAATTGAATTAGGGTGCGTTATGAGGGATGAAATTGATAACAACCGTCATTATAGCTATGTAATTTTTATTTATCATGGTGTATTATTAATAATTATCAATTATTTTTATAGGAATTATCTGAGTCAAAAAATGCTTGCTTGACCCCTCCCGTTCATATGATTCATCGTTGGTTTCTCGTTTCAATGACCAGCAGTAAACAGCAAGCATGTTGATAAAGCTCTTCGCTTGAAAACGTTTTTCGATGGCTGCTATTTCCTGGTGAAATCTTTCACCTTGTACATCACTCATCTTGCCCAGATTTTCCGGAAAGAAATTCAGAAGTGAGTGCAGGAAATGGATGTTCATCGATATGTTGCAGTCCATTTTCTCGTATACACTCAAAAATCCGTGCACGACTCCAACATGATCTAGACTCTTGTTATTTCTAAGGAACTTTTTACACAATTGAAAAAAGCTCTCCCACGCTCGTTTTTCTACTGCATTCAGCTTGTTTGCGAATGCCTCATCTTGCATAAGTTTCCGTATCTAAGGCCCGATAAGGATCCCTGAAATTAACAATTACAGTTCTTTAAAAAAAAATGTAGGGAAGTAATGATCTCTTGACTGTCAACAAATAAGAATCATATGTTACCTCCTCTTAGTTTTGCATCACTTAGTTTAGGGAATGCAACTTCTTTCAGGTAACAAAATGCTTCTCCGTCGACTCTCAATTTTTTTCAAAAACTGCTTCGCGTAACCAAGTTTCAAGTGTAGTGGCGGCAGGATGAAATTTTCTGGTCGTACTAGTGGAGGGTTCAAAACATTTTTATTGACAATTATAAAGAGTTGACGTGATGATCATTTAGTTTTTGCATACCTATTCGGGGCACGACTATCCTATTCACAAAGGTAGCAAGGATACTTGGTGTAGTACTTCCAAGTCGCTGACTATTTGCCATTTATATGCAGAGTAATTGATGCGGCGAAGTATTTTTTCCAAATTTTCAAACGTTTCCTTCATATCAGTTGCGTATGCAACTGATAGCAATTTATCTTCATTGTGTAATAACACAGCTTTAAAACCTAAGAAATCATACGTATTCGAACTCCAAGATTCAAGTAAGGAATATGATGAATACAATTCATAATATTGAGAGAGTACTTACTCACTTACGATCCATCAATGAAAAGTCGCCATTCACTTTATACGTGATCGTAGTCCATGATGTCGAAAAGTTCAGATACATCTGAACAATAAACAAGTTTCTCATTATGTTCATTAGCTTTGAAAATTTCTCTGAAAGAAATTCGATTATCTTTACGGGACAGCGTGATCTTAAAGTCATCTTCCACCAAATTCCATTGCTTCAATCGAGAAGCGAGCCCCTCAGACTGTCTCCGTGAGAAACATAAATCACATGTAAGATCCTGAAAGTCCACATTTGATACTGCATTTCGGTCTCTTGAACTTGATGCAGACGGAAGGTACTCTTTATCAACAGCTTCATGATCATCAGCTTGATCATGATCACCGAGTTGGACATTCAATTCTTCAACTGTAATTGAGCCAAACATATCGTTCATGAATTCTGGTTTCGTTACAGTCACAACATCGGCTTATTTTATGCGTTTTCGCGTTTTATAATGATGACTCCTTACATCTGTTTTACAAAAATAGCAGTCGTTCAGTTTATGGTAAGGCTGATGATGCTATATCATCGGAGCAGGTAAAGAAATTCGAACTTTATGAAAACTTTTCAATTTCCATGTCTTTAACTTTGATGAGCACTCGAAACACGCGAATTCCGGTTCATACCAGCGTTCAGAAGGAGTATATTGAAGTTTAAAAAAACCGTTATAGCCATCAATCACAGCTTTATTATTTTATAACTGCAAGCGATGTTGCTGATCAACGAACAAACCACATATGAAGCAAAACTTATTCCGATTAAAACACATTTCTTTTTCGTAAAATTAAACTGAGCACTGAAACTTTGAATGACGGACTATGTAGGGAAATATCCTTTCTTTGTTAGTAAAGGTACAGTGACGACACCGTGATCACAGAAAAAACAGAAGAGAAAATTAATTGGGTGTAATTTCCGAGTGGGTAACAGGGTTAAAATATTAATATGCACACAACTCCGTCAATTTTCATCGAACTTGATTCAAGAATAGCTCATTCGACGCGGAATGAAATTATCTTTTAAAACATTGTACATATGGAAAAAAAATCTCCAAGATCGAATAATATCGTGAAAGTATCGTCAAAGTTGACAAATTGTAAAAAAAATCGAAAAATCGCAAATACTTTCAACTACAGTCTTGCCAGTTTTTATTTCGACAAAATGCGCAATGGATAGTCGAAAATATCTGCATTTCACCTCTCGAAACAAAAAAATAAGTTGTAAATCGAATAAAAATTAGAGAAGTTATGAGTGATTGTTCACATGAAACTGCCCAAAAACGGTTTTCGGCCATAAAATGAGATTTTGGGGGTGTATTTAAAATTTCTCCCCTACCATTTTTCTTAGTTTTACTAGACCTACAACTTGTGTGAAAGGTCTCCAGAAAAGTATATTTTCACTGCCACACAGTGAAATGAAAGAAACTGATCGGAATTCTGAGCATAAGAAAGTTTTGAAATAAATTTGTTGGATGTACCTAAATTCTTTACCAAATCCTGAACACTTTTCAAAGAAGAGAGATCGACATATTTAACTTCTGCCTTTCCGTTTGAAATTGAACGAATTTTTTCTGCTACTCTGTTACCAGAAACTGTATCTTTCACAGCAAGAATTATATGTCCACCACGTCTTCCTAATTCTAAAGCAGTTTCCTTTCCAATTCCACTAGAAGCTCCTGTAATCAACACTATTTTTCCATCAATTCTTTGATTCGATGGACAATCAGAACCACCCATAAATGATCTGAAATTGATCATATTCTTTACATATAAAATTGGACAATATTATATTTTATAACCTGTGAGTATATTCTTTTCTTGAATTGTTTGAAAACTTTCATAAAAAGTGTATAAGTTATGGTATAATTAATAAATTTTGAAATACCTGATTGCTGATAAAATCCCCAAAACAATACCAACGACGTAAACCCAGTAAGAATCAAGATAAGGTCTGAAATCCTCGAGAACTTTTTCAAAATTTTGATACGGATTCATGGTTTCTAGCTCACAAAAAAAAGACCGTGAACCGATGTTCTTAACTCAACGAGATAAACCGAAATAAAGCAGGGGGGAAATAAACTCTATTAATGAGCCTCGATTGAAGTTATGCTCGAAAAGGATGGGACGTGATTCCATTTAGAGAGCGAGACAGATTTGTCTATCGAAGACAAAAACTGATCTAAGTTTTTCTTAGTCATCAATGTTTATAATGCAAATCATATCATTCTTGTTGAAATTGATAAATTTCCATCAGCGTATCCTCCAGACGGATGATTTTTCATTCCGGGCTATTTTCCGGTTAATTGTTAATTTTTCCCGGTCAAGATTAAGGAGAGATCTAGTTAAAGTAAATGTATTTAAATCTTTTGGATAATATAAAGCATCATGAAAACGACGTTTATAATTTTTTTTTTGTAGAAAATTATTGAGAAATAAGCTAGAGACGAAGCTTTTCCGAAGACGCCTGTTTAAAAAGATGATTTGCGGTGGTCACTGTAAATAAGCGTAGAATTATCTGAAATCAAAATGGTCAAGTTATTTTGATAAAATATAAGTTCTTCTCGACCCCAACGGTTAATATTCATTTTTTTTCTATCGTTTTTTTCAGTTTTTGGCTGTCGTTTGAAGTCAAAATAGCGATTTTAGACGAAAAATTCCGCCATTTTGTACGTGTAAAAACAACCTTGATGTGAAAATTAAAAAATGAAGTAAAAATAACCGTTGGGTTCGGATGTTTTATATGTAGAAAATGTGCATAAAATTTGAAAAGGATTGGTCAAAGTGGTCAAGTAGTTTTTGAATGACGATGGTCACGGACTGTTGAAACGTGGCTTCGAGAAAAACGCGTTTAGAGTTTTAGGCTTTGAAAAAATCGATAAAAAATTAATTTTTTTAACTTACACTGAATCGTCGATTCCAGATTGCCATTTTAATAATAATGTACACAAAATTCTATCGAATATTATTCCAAAATCACTATATATTATACTATTTCCACTAACTATAAGAAAATGCAAAAAAAAATCGAATTTCCAAAAGTGCTATCCCCCCCCCCCTCTTCCCCAACATTATACTGCCTAAAACGTCAAAAAATGTGTAAACAAGCTTGATCGTCCCTAAATTTCCATCCATTAAAATTATATCGATTCACGCATTGTGATAGTGAAACAATCGACGCATGAAGGAAAAAAAATCGGTAAAATTTCGCTAATAATGTTTTGAGACCTGTTGAAATTGTTGAGATTTTGGACCTTTAAACCAAAAAATTAGGTTATGTCTGGTTATATGTTCTTGTTTAATTGTCGTTACGGAACAATGTCACCACTATTACAGCACTCGCAAGACTATTTCTCGTAAAATTAACAGAATAAATAGTTTTTTATTCGATTATTTAGAGCAACGGTTAATACATATTACACAGACTTTGAACGGACAAAAATGTGGTTATGTTTTGTATTTATCGATCAAGATTTTTACTGTTGCAACGGAATTACGTTCCTGAAAACTATAAACAAAATTTGGAACAATGACATAGGAGATACAATAATTTTTTCTTGCTTTGTTCGGTACAGAAATCACACGGCACAACTACCGCCAATTTGAACTCCACGGAACTGAGTGAAGTAAACAACACTAGATATTGAATTGATTAGAAAAATCTAACCACGCGTTTCTTTCAAAAAAAATTCGAATTTAGCATAATTCCTTTATGTATGCAACAATTTCATAAAGAATGCTCTTCTACATTTAAAGATTTAATTGATAATTCGAAACCGATCCTCATGAATTTGAGTCGCAGTTGCAATCCTTTAAATTATAATATTTATGAATATAATTTTGAACTTAGATCTCTCGAAGAAACTTAAAATGCAATCACGTGACCAGCTTTGTTTTCTTTCTGCATCCCGACAACAAGTTATTGCAGTTTACAATATTTTTCGGCTTTTGCTTCTATTTCCAGGATCAACAGACGATTTAAATGTTCCTTAAAATATTTGAATTTCCATTATCTTTCTTTCAACAGTAGTGACGCCCATGAGAGTAAACGTGAGTAAATGATTCCAAATTCATTTCTTGCTTTGCTTGCATTTTTTTAGGTTAGGTTTCTCTTAGAATGTTGACAGCTTGTGCAGTCATCTGTCAAATTCGAAATGAATTTGAAATTTGTACTTGACAAGTGATTGGCAATTTGAATCATTATTCAATTCTATTCAAATCATACTCGAGTTTTCCTAATAAGGTCAATTGGATGAAAATTTGTAGTAATCCTAACCTATGAATTAAGATTTTGTATCCTTTGTAACTCGCTTTTCCTGGGTTTTCTCCTAAAATTGCAAAGAAGAGAAGAATTTTCCTAAATGAACTTTTTGTTTCTCAGATTAGAAACTCAAACTCCTTATCCTTAAAATAATCCAACACTTTTAACTAATCCCACTTTTAGAAAAGTCTAAACAAAAGTCTTTTTCAACAGTTCTAAATCATCCACAATGAATTGCTGGGAATCACGAGACAGGCTTTTCTCGAAAGAAGTCCTGCATAAGGAATCCTTCACAAAGAAACCGACAGAACGAGCAGTTTGTCGAATTGAAATCCACAATGTCAATGTGACTCGCATCACAGTACCGGATTTGAAAAGAGAGCTTTACAGCGACATCCTCGATGGGTCGCCCGAAAAAACCCTTATCCTCGGAAATTCCTGCACAGAACTCGATCGTGAAATCGAGCGGGCAGTTAAAACCATGTTCCTCAAAGAGAAAAGTCTGATAACAATCCGACTTCCTTCCGTAGCAGAAATTGGAAATGAAGACGTCCTCGTTAAATTCGAAATGACCCTCGACACCTTTGAACCCTTCAAGCCAATTTGGAATTGGAGCCCCAATGAAAAATACGAAATTTCAATCGAGTACAAGGAAACTGGAGTTTGTCTCTTCAAATCTGGTCGTTACAAGCACGCCTTCTTCCTGTTTGCAAAAGCCTGCAAACTTCTCATCACCCTTGAGCCACTGAAAGAACTTCAACTGGAGGAAAGTTTACTGAAAAAAATTGTGGATTTGAGGATTGTCCTCTACAATAATATGGCAGAGTGTCATTTAAATCGAAAGAATTACGAACACGCGATTACTTTTTGTTCCAAAGTTATTGAGAAGGACGAAAATAATGTTAAGGCTCTTTATCGACGAGGAATTGCTTATGGAAATCTGAAAAATGTCGAGAAAGCATTAGAGGATTTAAAAAAATTGCTCATCATCGAGCCGAAAAATACGCTTGCAAGAGAGAAATTCAATTTGTACAATGAACAATGGCAAGTTGCGAGTAAGGGGTATGATAAAATTGTGAAGCGGATGTTTGGGTATGAGAAGTAGTTTAAGAACAACTCTTTAGCGGTTCTTAAAAATCGGACAGGTTTGAATTGATATTTTTTTAAAGAGAGCGTTAAAAACCGTTGAGCATTCAAATACTATTTAAGAAATTATGTATCAGACATTTTGAGTCAAGGGATTCTTTCAGTAGTCTTCAATTTAGTTTGACTTTTTTTTTCTTAGTTTTATAATATGTTTTATTTTTAATTAGTTATGAATCTTTCAGCAAATTTAAGAGAGGTATTTTTTATCTTATAATATTTTTTGAACAATCAGGTTACATTTTCGAGGAAAATAAGACTGATCCTATGTTATTTAGATCAAATTCTTTTTATAGTAAAAATTATCGTAAATTTGAATTCAGATCATATTCTTCCTTTCGCCTTTTATTTCCAATTAGTCCATCAACATCTTGTAATTTTTTGTCAGTTATTGTTAACTTTTTAGAATATTTGACACTTGAGACTTACCTTTAAGTATGTGACAATGAATCTGAGCTTATTTGTTTTATCTTAATGACTTAAAGTTTAGTTTGTCTTAGATAAAGATATAAATAATAATGACATCGATGTTTATAGTTTCAGACAAGTAGGCATAAATGTTTTCTGTAAAACACTTATTTCTAGAAACTTCGTTAATTATATAAATGAATAAAAAAACATGTTTCTTATAGTTTTTGGATTATTTATGTCACAAATTATAACTATTATTATATATAATCTAAATTACCAAATATGAAACGTTGCAAAAATGCAGTCATTTGAACTTGAAGCACTTCAGAATTTAACCATTTCGAACTGAACGTTGGAAATTAAAAATTTTAGGGAATGAAATTACCAAGCTATGGGTTTTTTATTTTTATTTGACAGGATATTTTGTTTGTTTCGCTCAAGATTTCGTCGATTATACCAAATATTTCGAATCCATCAAATTACTTATATTTGGTGGAATCAATCAAAGTTCCTGGTGAATCAAATTTGACGAACCAAGAATATTTTCATATTTTCGGATCAACCGAATACTTTGTTTCTATGCTGTACTAAATAGGTTTGAATTCCTTCGTTTGATGTTTATTATATTGCAAATGAATAAATCTCATAAATTTGAGCAATATATCAAAGAATTTGACCACAAAAAAAATCAACAAAATAATGGCATCCTCACCCAGAACATAATATTCAACTAAGCATTTGCATTTTTAACCAGACAAGATAAATTTCACAACCAAAGTAGATGACTTTTCCACAAAATTGGGAAATTTTCAACTTGAATATTTAATTTGTAACCAAAAAAAAATAAATATGAACCAAATGATCATTTTCGACTCCCTAAGTTGGATTTCAAAACTATAAAATTTTCAGAAAAAGATTTGAATTTTCAACGGAGACAGATTTTTTTGCCAAGAAAGAAAAGAAATGCGACCCAAATTGATGCATTTGCAACTGAAGACAATGAAATTTGCACCAAAAATGGAAGTCAAAATTTTTAGTTGAAAAAATTGATTTTCAACTGAAAAAAACGAATTTTTACACCAAAACAAATGGATTTTCAAACAATAGTCAAATACTCAACAAAATAATTAAACTTTTAGATGAAAAGATTATTTTCAACCTAAAAAGATGAATTTCAAACAAATAGATTGATTTTTTTTGCTACCAAAAGATGAATTTTTCAACAGAATACAAGACTTTCAGACAGAATGGTCGGATTTTTCTCTGGAAAAATTACTTTGCACCAATAAATGGAACAGTAAAATTCTTAATCCAAAAAATTACTCTTGAGCAAATAAAGAAAAATTCCTAATCAGTTGAGCCTAATGAAAACAGATGAATTTTTGACAAAGTTCTTGAATCTTCAACCAAAAAGATGAATTTTCCCCACAAAGAGACGCATTTTACAAAAGATACAGAAATTTTAAATTAAAGAAGTAAACCTTAAGAGGAAGGATTCAAGGAAGTGATTGCATTTTTAACTATAATATATAAATATGGAACCAAATATTTGGGTTTGAAACCAAAAGAAAGTTTCTGCAAAAAAAAAAAAAACGAATTTATGTAACAAAATACATCAATTTTCGGTTAATAGTCCAATTTTGAACCAGAGAACCATTGTTTATCGAAAAGTTAAATTTTTTGATGAATCGTTGAATTTTCAAGTGTAAAGGTAAATCTTATTACCAGAAAAAAAAATTTCATTAAAATAGTTTAACTTCAAATCAAGTATATGAATTCTTAACAAAAATGTCAATCCCAGACTATATACTAGAATTTTATACCAAAAAGATATAAATTTCAAATCACAAATCGTAACTCCCCAAGATAGACGAGTTTCCAACTAATATATTTAATTGCAGAAAAAAGATGTCGGTAAGGTAGGAATCGGATAAGTTTAACATGGCCTTAAATGAATCATGAAGTTATAAAGTTTTGGATAATTTTGAACGAGGAATTTTCAATATTCAATCATTTCAGATTCGAGTTTAGAAAGAAAAAAACAATTTCACATTGAAAGAATGTGAATACTTCTCGAATGAAAAACTTCCACAATTAAATAAGTTCGAATTAAAATTTATATAAGAGGACAATCGAAAGTTTTTCAAAAGTTATCAATCCTGACCAAAATCGTTAAAAATAAGATAATTGGACATCAAAAGTGTTTGAAATGGAACATTTCCTAATTCAAATTTCAAAATTATAAAAATTCACAATTTATCAGATGTCGAGAATCATAAAACTTCCAGCTTAGAAGTAAAAAATGGGACAATGATAATTCAAAATCATTCAGTTTGAAATTGAATTATTTTGAATTGAAAAGTTAGACAATTAATAATTGCATATCAATATATTGAAGATTAATATATTTAGATTCAAATTTACAAAATAATTCAATTTAAGATGGGAATTAATTCAAATTTCATCAATGTTAGATAAAAGCATTGAGAATTAAACATTATTCAATGAAAAGCTTCAAGAATTAGAAAATATTAGAAATTGATAAAATATTTGAAATCGAAAAATCTTCAATTCAAAACTTGAAATAGGACAATTTCATATTGAAAGTAATTGCGATTTCCTCATTTTGAGGTAAGCATCCAAACTCCTTTGATTCGGAATTGGAAAATGTCAAAATTGAACATTCTGACATTGACTTTCGAATTATACAATTTTCGAACGTTTTGAATTCAAAATGTTAGAAATTCTGACGTTTCAGATTCAGTGTTTGAAAATTGTATATTTTCTTTCACCTAATGAATACTTAGGAATTGAAACCTGAATTCATTAAACTGAAATTGAGGAAATAATTCGCAATGAACAAAACATGTTCAATCGATAATATATGGAATTTTTCTGAATCTGTTCCAAATCTACGAAATTTTAGGACGGATTGAAATTATTCATTGAGATCAAATTTAAGAAGATCCCCTAGTATACTTTTCATCTTTCTCATTGTAATTTTCATCTCTTCATTTATTCTATTTTTACCTTTTCCCAAAATTGTTTATTCCTTTTGCTGGCAAATAACCTTTTGGTATAAATTTAATATAAATCTATGCAACTATACGGAAATGTTGCTCTTCAAATAAAGCCATGAAAAAACTGATCAATGTGAATTGAATTTAAAAAAGTTTAATAATGTTCTATATAAACATTTGAAACTCAATGTGATTCTAGTAATCTTGCCTAATATTTGTATATAATTAATTGTCAGTGCAATGTTTCCCACGCGGTGCAGCGCGCATATAATATTGCTGGTTTTACTTTTATTTCATTAAAAATAAGAATTACGATTCCTAGATTTTGCATAGGCCAAGTAGGAAATATTACAGGGAAAATAAAAAAGAATCCGTATCTAAGGAAAACAAGAATAAAATGACTTTATTCATTAAATATAAAAATACACATTTATTTCCACCCACGTTCACTTACACCACAATATCAACACACCGCTGTGATTTTGTGTACAGAGAGCGTTGCATTCAATCCAAATTAAATGAAAAAGAACAGACCTATCTTTCCAAAACTTTTCTCTCTAGCAACGAGCCTGGACGAATAAAATCAATTCAACATTTCCGCAAACTTATTCGAAGAATTCTGAATTCCTCTCTTATACTTTCTAAAATAACAACTACGAATATAAATTTCCTCCGAGATTCTCTCAGAAAAAATTCGCATCGAGAATACTTTAAAATTTGAAAAAAATTGATTTCCTTCTATTTTATATTGGCCATATCAAAACCAGTTTGGCAAAAATAATCTTTATACCAAGCTCTCTGCATTTTTATGGCACTTTTGCTTCAGTGCCTCTGAACATTGCATTACAAAGTTCACACTTGAAAAAACAATTCACCTACACAATGAGAAAACATCTAGTTTGCGCCATCTATTCGTAAATTCTTGTTTGCCCCTTAACTATATTCTATTTTTACAGTATTTTGCGTTGAATAATCTTTAATTCTGTTACGTAATCGCCGTGAAAAAATTACAGAGTAATGTTTATGGTTTAGTAGAAATTAAAAACCTTCACCTACTTCTTCGTTAGTTATTATCTCTGCTTTCCTTGATTCTTAAATTAATTATTCTATTTCTTCTAGGTTTATATGCCACAACATTTTTGTATGAAAAAAAAAACATTACGATCTGCCCTCTTGGGACTATTTTGTCCTGAGAAATGCGTATGCTTTTTGAAACATTAAAAGAAAATTTAATTTCAATTTTCCTGAACTTTGAAATTAATTCCTTATTCCTTGCATGCTTTAAAAATTATGAAAAATTTCTCGAGAGCGCAGATCGGGGGTTTATTTACGATAGACAGAAATTAATCGTAGAAGACTTCCGATTTATTTACACGCAATTCATTCACGAATTCTCCAATCGATGCTAAAATTCTGAGAAAATTCAAATGTCTTTACAAAATTGAATGGAAAAGCAGTGTTTTTATTTTTTCATCGATTGGGGATCCTTACATTCCTTACGATCGACTAACGGCAAGATTCGAAACAACATTTCAACCCTTAAAATGTAATATTTGAATTCTAATTCAATTCAATCGGTCCTTGGTGCAAATTTTTTCACTTGATCACTTTTAAAATCATTTTGGAGGAACTCGAAATGAGAATCTGAGCTGCCTTTATTATATTATTTTCATTATTTTTGTTAACTTTGACAACAGCGGCATCTATCCAGCTACTCAATAGTTTCAAGTTAGTGGCGCTCTTGCCGCTGATAATTCTTTTTTTTTCAATTTAAACAATTTCTCGAAATAAGTTTCAAAATTTGAGGACGTGGCCCATTTATTACAAAAGTTGCAATACATAATCGTAACAAGATTCTGGCACAAAAGATGATGTATCACTCAATAACTCATCATCCAAAGCTTTTCAAAAAAGCGTAAAGAATATACAATAATACATAACAAATACGATCGTGGATTAGTGAATGTTTTCCTCAAGTTTCCGAATTGAGCAAATGACGAAAAGTGTAGAATGTCTCGTAATTTCAAATACTCCAATTTTTTTCTTTTCTCTTTTCTTTCCTAATATGTATAACATTTCTAGATTTAAAATGTACCATGCGATGTAAAAATTATTAAAATTCACTTCCGCTATCTCTATACGAGGATTTCTTTTTTCAATAACAGGATAATATATTAATCTAATTATTAGTGACCATATAATAGCAATAATAACCGGCGACCTTCAACAATCTAACACTGATTTATAATCAGAGTTTACTGTACATTCGACACATCGAATCTTAATATAAAAGTTAACTCCCTACTCTTGTTCTTCTTTTATTGTGAATGCTTCTTGCGTTTTCATTTTAGTTTTCCCTTTTAGCTTCTTTTTCTTTTGCTTTTCAAGTATTTTCCAACTATTTTCAAAGATTCTTCCGACACAAATGCGTGGCACTGTTTATTTTTTTAGCGCACTTGAAACTGTTCTAAGCAGAGAGATCGTGATTGATCGCTAAGTTAGTTTCATTTTACCATTTGCAGTGACAGTGGAATTCGTCGCGATCTCGGCAGCTTGAGCCACTGCAGCGGTCACTGATTTCTCTACAAATTGTTGGTAGAGCGGCTTCATGACCTAAAAATGAAATTGTTATTTATACATTTGAGAAATGGAAAATTAGGTGTCCAGAAAATTGGACACTTAGGAAAGAAGAGCTTTTTAAAAATAACTGCTTGCCCAATTTTGAGTTTCCAGAATACGATTAGCGCTTTAAGTAGGTATCCTTTTTGGGGCGAAGGCGGGCCTGAGTTAACAAAATATGCCTGATTAGTAAAATTCAGTGGACGAATTTTTTTAGGGAGATTTTCAAAATTTTTACTTCATTTTCTTTCTGTTCTGATTGCTAACTTCATTGTACAATTAGAGGGCGGCCACTTCAATCTACACTAATTTCGCAGTTTTTGAATATTTACCTGATAATACATAAAAATTTTACGATTTAAGAATGAACCACTTTCCAAAGTGCTTGAATGAAAAAAAAAAATTTTAGACATTTTTTTTTCGATTCAAATTGAAATATTTCAAAATAGAATTCAAAACTTCAAAAGGTATTTGAGATTCGAAATTTAATATTGAAATATTCGAAAAATTGTTATTTGAAAAATATTGCATAAATTGAAATTGAAAGACCAGAACTTTAGGTAGAAGACAATATACTTTTGATCCACGCTCGTTCAAATCAGGGTGTCTGCTCGACAAATGATCTTAAGCTTCCGGTTATTTTCAGATTTTTTCCATTCAATAGTTGATTACCCCCGGGTAATTTGAAAGAGTTCGAAAAATTGAAATGACTTCAGAACATTTTCAACGTTTTCAAGAGATTTACAATTTTTTTTTTAATTTAAGATTTCTGATTTTGAACAGAGACTTCTGTAAAAAATGATAATTCTAAATTCACAGGCATTTTTTTCAATTCTCTTTTCCTAAATCAGAATTAGAATTCTTTTCCGAAATTTTCGTTTCGATGTCTAAAATTCTTCTTGTTTGGAAATGTGAATTATTTTTTTTCTTTACGATAATCCCCTGTCTCAGACTCTTAAATTATAATTCTCATCGGGAATTCTCTGTTCAAATGCAGAATTTTTTCTAATTGACTATCGTTTCTATTATAGTTCGGAAAAAAGTAACTCCCTTCTTCTACAATTTGAAAAGAGGAGTTTCGCGATTCTGACAAGTTTTTATTTGTAAGAAAAACCATTTTGATTCAAACAATATCCGATGTGGGACAGGGAATTTTCGAGATATCACGAATTTGAACTTGGAATTTGATCGTTTTTTCATTCTTTTTTATAAACAGGATTTCAAATTACTTGCGAGAACTTCCCGTTTTTGTCAAAAATTACTTATCCCAAGAAAACATAATTCTCCTGAATAAAGACAATTAATAATTGCTTCAATAATAAATAATCACGTTTCCTAGATATTTTATAAGATACCAGAAAAGTTTAAAACATAAGTAAGGAAAAAATTTGGAAAAACTCACGGTTTCTGTGCTTTTTGCATGAAAAATTGTAAAAACTTTAGCAACCTTGTAAATAATAATGCGGAAAACTTCCAAATTTTGGCAAAGCAACATTTTTCTGAATTCAAACATTCCAACTACACGGGGCACGCATACAGAAAATAATTATTGAGTTGATTATTCATTTCAGTTTCATTTTTCAGTTTCTTTATTTTGAGGAATTTATAAAACGACAGTTTTGTAATATTTTTAATTTTGGAGTTATTCAAAACCTTTTTCAAGTTTGAACTTAAAGATTTTACCAAAATTATGAAACTATAGTTTTAGTTTTATAGTTATGGATTTAAAAAAAAGACAGATTTCCTTATCAAATTATGAAGAACACAAAATTGGCGAGTGTTTCCATATTTTTGAATTGCAATTCAAATATTTTCTTCGAAATCCATCAATTTTGTTGAAAAATCATCTTTCGGGATCAAAATTAAACTACTGTTTTACAGAAAGTTTTGTCTCAATTTTTTGAAGAATTCTTTTTCGCTAAGTATTCAATTTTTTTGTTGAAAATTGATTTTTTAACCAAAAACTTAAACTCTTCAATTTCTGGTTGGAAAATTGACTTTTTCACTCGAAAGTTGGTGTATTTTCTATTATTGAATATAACTGCTCCTCATAGTTTGAACCATAAACCTTTTTAAAAACCTATTCTGATTTATATAATCATGAACACAAAATCCAGAAATTTTTCCAAATTTTTAAATTCCTATATTTTAGTTTTCGAGAAGTATAACGACAGATTCAAAAAACATTGCAATCATTGTGAAAATTAAATCTAAAAATAATCCCTCTCGATTACAAAAAATCATAGAAAACCTCATGCGAATTGAGTAACATTCGTTATTTTTTATACCTCCAGGTGGTTAAATTAAAACTATCATTTTAACTTATAAATTATTGTAAACATAATACATGTCTTATGCTATTTCTTTTCGCCGAAGATGAATAGTTTTTGATCATTCCAATGTAAAAACATAAAGTAAGGGTATGTTATTTACTATGAATTGATTTTTTCTGTACAAAAATAATTTGACTTCAAAGTCAGACTTCTACAAATTTAAACAACTTTAGGTCGGGTCAATGTTTTTTTTGTCGACACCCTAAAGACCTATGCCTTTTTTCTATATTTTAATCCACATATGTTGAACAATTCAATTGTTTTGTTGAGAATTCAACTATTTGGTTGAAATGGATATTTTTTTATTAAAATTCATACTTAATTTCGGGATTGAAAGTCGTCTTTTTGGATTGGGAGTCGAAATTTAATTCTTTTGTAGAATTACTAGTTGAAGTTTCGTTCCTGCCTAACTGGAAATCCTTTTTGGTTAAAAATTTAACTATATTGTTGGATATTAGTATTTTTTTTATTGAACATTAATATTTCTGAATGGAAATTTGATAACTTTTCAACTTTTTGCTGAAAATGATTCTTTTCAAGTTGAAAATTGTATTATTTGCTGAAGAATTTATGTATTTTGTGCGAATTTCATTTCTTGTAATCAAGATTCATTTAGTTGATTAAAAATTAAACTATTTGAAAAAAAAAAAATTTTCAAGAGGAATTTTAATATAGATAATAGTTGAA